>JBAWJY010000059.1:0-219501 GCA_037356115.1 Neofusicoccum sp. Z2 | reverse complement strand
TGCCGGCGATGGTTTGGGCGCTGGCGATCTGGGGTGGGTGGGGGGTTAGAGGGCGGGGGTGAGCGGACCAGGAGGATGGGGAAGATGAAACGGGGTGGGGATTGTTTGAGACGACTTTTTTTTTTTGTGGCTTTTGGGAGGTGTGGGAGAGGTCTTACCCTTCCGGATTGGAGCGCTTCGCTGTCTTTGCCGAAGATTACTTGAGCTGCTGCTTTTACGAACTTGGGATCGCCCGTGTTGCCGCCGTACTTCTCGACTATCAACAGGAGCACTGTGTTACGTGGAGGGAAATTCAAGGCTTACGTCATGATCCGCTGGCAGAGCAGCGAGTATAGCCTTTGCCTGTTGTGGTTTTCAAAGCTGTCAACGTTCCGAATCTCTCAACCAGCCTAGCGCTAAGAAGTATTCCTCTCTCGAAGGAAGGAGGATATTCACACCTTCCGGAGGGTAGGCAACTCATAATACCTTCCCTCCTCATCCCGATACACACCCGCACCCAAGTCAACCTTATCCGGTGTCTCATCGGCGAGCAACCGGCACTTCAGTTCAAACATGGGGTCGAGTGGACCCTTGGGCACATTGGGGAAAGCCTCGAACTTCTCGCTGATCGAACCCATGCTGTATCGTCGTCTTAATCCCTTCGCTGCAAGCTGGGAAATGTATTGGAGAGAAGAAACAGGAGAGAATCGGAGCCCGGGTGATTTGGAGAACGGCAGTGTTATATATACACGTCACCCACCTATTCACCTCCGCACACCGGGATCTCCCCCGACTCCGTTGTCTTGACTCGGAAGCGGCACCCGAAGATGGCGAAGAGTGGTGGTGCATGTTCGGTTGCGTGCTCCGGAGCGGATGCCCAGCCCGCTCGGCATCGCGCTGGCCTATCCGAATGGGTCGGCAGGCAGTGCAGTCTAACCTTAAGGGGTAACATTGCGAATTGGAACCCTGTGATTGCTCAAGTGCATGCGTCGCACGCCTTTTGTTGGAGCTTCCGCGGCATTGCGCACTTAGAAACGTCTTCTCGTGCGGCAATTTTTCTGCTTGGCTTTCCCATGGAGCGGTTCAACAATACGGGATTATCCCTGTTGACAAGCAGATTCAACAGTATCAAGCCGAGTCAAAATAGGAAGCGCTGGGGTGATGAAATGGATAAGGCTAGTTCGACACAACGATAGCGTGGGATCAAGATAGCAATCGTCCGTTAACTCGGCACTGGGTGCGACGCTACGAAACAAAAGAAACAAGAAAACAAAGGAACATGCGTCCGCAACGACCACCATCTGTCGGGGCATGATTGATCGCCGCAGTACCACCCGCGACACCATCACCTGTAGTAGTCAGCACTCCTGTTGTTGGGAGAATTTTGACAGGAATGAAAGTGCGGAACTTTGGCGCCGCAGCCCTGAGAGGTGGCGTACTGCTCGAACTCATCAAGCATGCCACCGACCAGATCTTGCACCTGGGCAATCTTGTAATGCGGGCCTTGTGTAGCGGCGGCGGAAAAAAGAGAGAGAGAGAGAGAGAGACAGAGAGACATGTGAAAAGAGCGGATGCGCCACGCGTGATATGCGCCGGTGTTCAGTAGGACAGGAAAGAAAAGAATGCAGGCGCGCGCTCCGATGAGAGAGGAAGCGCAAAGGTTTGGGAAAGGGGGCGTCCGCCCCGCTCTGGGTAGTCAAACCTTTTTTCTACGTACATGACTGCCCACCTTCGCAAAGCTAATGCCAGCTGAGGCGGCTGAAAAGATGAAGAAGGCGTTGTGGCGCGCGCTATGGAGATGAGGTGGCGGTTGTCCGCGCTAACAACTGGGCGCGTCTTTTTTGGAGGACCAACTGCGCTAGTATGCCGATGGTGAAGGGCGCGTATACCTCTTAGACGGCTTGTAGATGAGCGGGGCGTGCGCGTGAGGTTTGTTCAAGCTGCCGAGGAGTGTGCCCAAGCGAGTGATCGAGCGGCCCCCGATCTAGACCAGTAGTCACGCCCCGGCCGCCCCGGCCGCCCCGGCAAGCTCGAACAGTTCCGTTGTCTAAGCTTTTCTCTTAAATTTGTGCGCCGACACTACCGACAAGGAGAGTGCCGGCCACACGGACTCGTTGAGCTTGGCAAAAGTCACTGCACCCGTGGCGGACCCCTTTGGATAAAACCGAGGATGCTTGCTACCATTACCAATCCGTGGTTTCAACGACCCTTGATCTCCTTTCTATGCCCGATGAGCATTGGCGGATCATCCGAGATCATTTCAAGAGATCCAAGATTGATTTTACAAAGTCACACAGACGGGACAGGGGTCATCTGTGGCAGATTGTTCAAAGAGTATGGAAATTTGGTATCGATCTGGTATCTCGGGCCCTCCCATTAGATTAAAGTTACTCAGCTTCCCCCCAGATTCGTAATCGTATCGTGAAGCATGTCTTTGCTTGACCACCACGCCATATGTACTGGGGCGCGTTCCCCGTTCTATGCAACCCTGCTGCCATGCAATAATGACTATGCTGCTGTGACGCATGCGTCCGATGCGGATATCATCTGAAAAAGCGACCCACCAAACTCCAGCGCTGTGACGAAAATATGTGCAAAAAAGAGTCAAGACTTTTTACAGAGAAGCCGGATGGCTTATTTCTTCGAGTTGGACCGGCTGCGGGTGCGCTTGCCGGTGAAGGTCTCGTTGGTGTTGACGCGATCAATGTCGTAGGGATTGCCCTCGTACATGACGCTCCTCTGGCTGCGCGTGCTGGCGTTGCTCCTCGTTTTGGACAGCTCGTTGCCGGTGGTGCCGGTCTTGATGGCAGCGAAGCGGCCGGCTTCGGGCTGGTGGTCCTCGGAGTCGTAGCTGTAGTCGATGGCCTCGGCCTCGAGTTCGGCCTCGCGCTCCTCGGCACTGCGGTGGCGGTGAGTGGCTGCACGGGAGGAGCTTGTCTCTTCCTTCTCGGCCTCGTCCTCCTGGATGGTGGAGCTGCTCTCGCTCTCTGCTGCTTGCTGTTGAGCCTGGCCGCGGAGCTTCTCGAGGAAGGCCAGGGCTTCGGCGGCGTACTTGCAGCGAGCGCGGATGGCGGCGCCGTACTTGTAGAAAAGGAATGGGAAGGGGACACAGGCCAGGGCGAGGAACGCGGGGATCGAGGAAGCCCAGTGAATGCCAAGGTTTCGGTACATGTAGGTGGTGAAGAGCGGGAAGGCGGCGCCAAAGAGCGAACGGAGGACTGCATTAGCGGCCAGAACGGAGGCCGCGAAGATGAGGTATGCGTCGATGAGGTAGTTCATGATGGAGAGGAAGACCAACACCATGCCGAAACCGAAAGGAGCGCCGGCTGCGATACTGGCCATCCAGTGTATGCTCGGGTAGTTGGTCCAGGCGAACCAGAACAAACCGATCGGCATAGCGATGGATCCGATAAGGGCGGGGGGGAGACGGGCTTCCGGGGGGGCAAATCCCGAAGGCGAGGCCTCAATGGCTCTAATGTAGCGCTTGTTGTCCCAAATGGAGTAGATGACGGCAAAAACCATGCCGACTGCGACGCCCAGGAAGGCAAGACCACCGATTCCTTGAGACCAACCACGGTGTTGCTGGTAGACGATGGGGAAAGCACCGAACATCATGTAGAGAGTTCCGTAAATGATGGCCACTGGCAATGAGCGTCAGCTTCCGGCGCGGCACAAACGTGACGGGTTGTGAACTTACTGTAGATGGAGAGCAAAAGCACAATTGGCTCGCGGAAGAGAAGGATCCAAGGCCTGGACAGGGAGGTCTTGAAGGCTTCGCCGATGCTGACCTTGCCCCTCTCTGCATCCGCCCTGCTCAAGTACACCTTGCCGGTAATCTTGGACAGACGAGCAGCACGCTTGCGTAGAAGGACAGGGGCGTAGGTCTCGGGAATGAAGATGGTGCCAGCGATCCAGAGCACGCCGGTGAAGATGGCCATGACACCTTCAACCCAGCGCCAGCCGACAGTCTGGCCGACGAAGCCACCGACTGCGTGAGAGTTAGCATGGAAGCTCGATGATGCGAAGCGAAAGGGACTGACCAATGGGGCCAATGACGGGACCCAGGAACGGGGCGGCAGCGAAGATGCTCGTGGCCAAGCCACGCTGGGCGGCAGGGAACATGTCGGCGATGACGCCACCGGCGTTGGTGAGGGGAGAAGAACCGAAAGCACCGGCGAAAAAGCGCAGGATGATCAGAGTCTCGATGTTCTGCGAGCCGCAGGCGGCGGCGTTGAAGATGGTGAGCAGGGCGTAGGTTCCGCTGAAGAGGTACTGGCGGCCGAAGAGTTCTGCGGCGGGTCAGCACTTGTCTCACATGGTCGACGGATCAGGAAATCAAACTCACCACTCATAGGGGCCCAGATCAACGGGCCAATGGCGAAACCCAGGACGAAGAGCGAGACGCCGAGGGTGACGACCTCTTGCGACACGCCCCACTGGATGATGATCTGGCGGACACCGCCGGAGTAGGCGGACGAGACAAAGGCGACGGCCAAAGTGGCAACGGCGACCAGCATGGTGATGGACCACTTAACGAGAACGGGGTAGTTCATGGGGTTGCGGGGGTCGTCGGGCAGCCATTCGACAATGTAAGGATCCTCATCGGTGCCTTTGCCGTTGTAGTGGGCGTTGATGATTTCGTCGGTGACGACGCCCTGGTCGAGGATCTGCTTGGACCACGCAATGCGGGCCGGACGACCGGACTCGAGGTCCTTCTCGGTCGCCATGGGGTCTGAGTCGGGGGAAGCGCGCTGGAGTGGTCGGCGAGGCGGAGTGGAAGGCTGGCAGCGGCGGGATTGGGAGGCGCGCAGGCAGGCCGGGATAGGAAAGGCGGAGAGGCAGATCTGAAGATGCGGCAGGTGCGAGGGACATGGCGAGTGCTATAAGGACGGCCTCGGGCGTAGCGCAACGGCGTTAGTGATGTCAGTGCTCCGGGGCGCAAGGCACGGGCGCGCGGTGTAGGAGTTCCCGGAGCCGGGGGGCGCGTGCATAAGCTGCTGAGTGAGCGCAGAGCCGTGCACAACTGTCGCCGCATCCGGGGCCTCGGCTGCGACTGCGCGGGCGGCGGCCAATCAGGCGCGCGCGGGCCGGGCAGTTATGCTTGAAGCGGGTAAGCGTATCGCCGGCACGCGATGTTCTGGAAGCCGCACTGGGCTGCGCTTGCGATCTTGGCCTCGGCCGATGCAGATCTGCTGCCGTCTTGCCGGCCCACACGCAGAATCTTGCCCGCCGCTCTTGCCCATCGCGCCGGCCCTTATCGGCTCCATCGCAGCCCTTGCCCGTTGCGGCGACCGCTGCCATTCTCCGGGCGACGCGTCGAATACGATCCTGGGCGCGCGAGTGGGGTGATTGACGAGCCGGTGAGAGCTCGTCGCTCGACCGCAAGGCCACGTCTGCCTGTTTCACCTCCACATGTCCGGCCGTTTCGCCCGCCGGTCCTGCGCTCGGTGTTTCCTCAAGATTATTAGCAGTGGCAGCCAGACCTAGGGTACCATGCTTCGTCAGCCAGCGCACGCACGGCACGTTTTGCGCAGCCGGCCCGAACCGCGCCAACCTTCTGCGAATCCTCGTGCACAATTTTCACTTTTCGGCCTGAGTCGCTGCCGCTTGCTGCTCCAATTCTCAGCTTCGGCCCGTTCGGCGTCCGCCGCATTGCGACGCCCCGTGTCGCTCGGAACAGCACAGTCTTCGTCTTTGTTCCCGCTGCTCACCCCGCTTGGCGCCATCTTAAAAAATGCGCTTCTGGCGCTTTGCGCGGACGAATGCGGACAATGCTCAGTAACGTCCGTACCGGAATCATCGTCATCACCGCGCAAAGGAAAGTTGAGACACCAGCCCCACGGCCACCAACACGACCGTGGGTAGAGTAGCACGCCTAACCGATTTTTCTGTCCTCTGCTCCCATTTCTGTTTTTCCAGACGTGGTCAACCCGTTGTTACACCTTTGCTCTTTGCTTTGAACCGTATCATCAGACAAAGAGTCCGCAACCTTGCTCTTAGAACCCACACCCTTCCTCAATTCCCATTGTCGATTAGTGAACATTTAGCTATCTCATATAAATCTCGCAGTACGGCCACGTGTCACACATCCAACACCATTTGGCCTAACCTTGGACTCGATCCGTTCTGCCAACCTCCTTATATTGCGTCCAAGCATCCGCTTCACGGAGAGATCGCGTGCTGAACAAATTTCGAGCGTGTGGTGCGGCTACATACTGGGTGTGGCATTGTGCAGGGGAGAATAGGGCTTAGCAAGTCTCCAGGATGTAAGCATGATGAAGAAAAGTGTCTTTTGACATAGACGTACTTTTACAGAGGGGCTTGCTTTGATCAAGTCCTCATTGGCTAATGGCAATCGAGAATTGACTTGGTCGGGTGTCGTCCTTTAGAAATCAACGTCGTATTAGTGTCAGCAGGTGACACTTCCATGTGAGCCATGCTTCGTTCCGCTGCGTCGCACACAACGGGTTACACGGTCTTTCGATCCACGTGTACTTTAAGTTCTGTGGGACTGCTCTAAATTTAGAGCAACCCCTCACCATTAGCTTGCGAAGAGGAGAACTTGTGCTGCATCACGACCATGGGCTACCTTTCCTCTGCGTTTCTGCCTCTTTATGGTAGGAGACAACGCATAATTGCTTACACACCGTTCGGATACCCAGAGTAAGCCCCTAGCTTTTTACGCTGTCTACGGTAGTTTTCATTTGGGAAGTAGTAGAGAAGCTGGAGGTGATAAGTTCTGACGACTTATCTCCTAAAGCCGAATGATCCCACAAGGTTGCTTTCAGGCTCTGTCGCCCGGCAACCAATTCGTCCAATAGACGTCAAAACGAATGTCGTTTCCACCGATCTATCCGTCCACAATCCCCCTTTCCCTGTCATCTCAAAACTTCTTCCTCGTCCACATGGCCTGCGCATTGCACCACCCCTTCAACCCCACGACGCCCCACTCCATGCCCAACCCACTCCACTTATGTCCACCAAACGGCACATTCGGGGAAAGTTCAAAGTGCGTATTCACCCACACACTCCCCGCCTCCAGCTGATCCGCCATGCGCGTCGCCCTCTCCACATCGGCACTCCAAACGCTCGCGCCGAGCCCCATCTTCGTATCATTGGCGCGACGAATCACATCCGCCTCATCGCTCCACCTCAGCAGCGGAACGATCGGCCCGAACGGCTCCTCGACGACGATGCGGCTGTCCTCGGGCGGATTGTCGATGATGGCCGGCTTCACGAAGTAGCCCTTCCCGGGGACCTCGGCGCCGCGCTCGTGGATGGCGCCGCCGAGCGCGGCGTTCCAGCCTTGCTTGGCGATCTCGCTGTACATGTCTTGGACTTTGGCGTATTGCATTGAGTTCTGGATGGGGCCGACGAGGACGTCGGGGTCGGACGCGGGGCCGGTTTTGATGGTTTTGGCGAAGGCGACGAGGGCGGTGCGGAAGGCGTCGTAGATTTTCTCGTGCACGTAGATGCGCTTGATGTCCATGCAGATTTGGCCTGAGGAGAGGAAGGCGAAGGTGGCGATCTGGTGATTGGGCGCGGAGAAGTGAACGTCAGCGTGAGGATTCGAGCGGCAGGCGAGGGGTCCCCCGGTTGGAGAGAGAAAAAAAAGAGAAAGAGAGAGAGAGAGAGAACGAGAGGAAGGAAGAAAAAGGAACGAACCTTCGGAGCCACCTTTTCAATATCCACGTCCTCGCAAATAATCGCCGGATCATTCCCCCCCAGCTCAAGCGTCACCCGCTTCAACGTCCGACTACAACTCTCCATAACCCTCTTCCCCGTCCCCGAGCTCCCCGTAAAACTCACCTTATCCACACCGGGATGCTCCGTCAACAACGGCCCCAGCTCATCCCCCCCACTCAACACCTGCAGCACCCCCGGCGGAAAGATCCTCGCCCCCAACTCCCCCAGCTTAAGATCGCTATACGGCGTAAACGGCGACGGCTTAACCACCAACACATTCCCCGTCAACAGCGCCCCGGCCACCTTCCCCACCCCCAACAACAACGGCCAATTCCACGGCACAATCCCCACACCCACCCCCAACGGCACCCACCGCACCACTACCCGCCTCTCCTCACTCTCCTCCACTACCTCCTCTTCGAGCCTTAGCTCCGCATTCGCCCGCAGCTGCGCGACCGCCATCGTCACCTCCACCGTCGCCGTCGTAACCGGCTTCCCGGACTCGCGTACCAGGAGGTCCGTGAATGCGGCGCGGTTGGCTTCGATGCCGTCGGCGAGTTGGAGGAGCAGGGAGGCGCGCTCGTCCCAGCTGGTGGTGCGCCAGGCGGGGAAGGCGGCGCGGGCGGCGGTGATGGCGGCGTCGACGTCGTCGGTTGTGCTGAGGGGGACGGGGGGGAGGGGCTCTTCGGTGTTGGGGTCGATGGCGTGGCGGGTGCGGGGGGTGGTGGTTAGGTTGTTGTTGATGATGTTGTGGAAGGTCTGGTTTGGGGGAGAGGGGTTAGTGGGAGGAGGAGGGTTTCTGGGTTGGGGGGAGGTACGGAGAAGTCGAGGGTGTAGTCGATGCCGGTCATGGTTGCGGTTGAAGGTGGGGTAGGAGCTTGGAGCTTGTGGATTAGAGAGGAAGTGTTGGATGAGTGGTTCTTGTCCTTTTAAGCTTGCTCGGGGACGAAGCTTAACTAAGCTTCACGGTGGATGAGCAAGCAAGCGCTGTTCATATCTATAAGCATGCTTAATTGCCGGAAGAGGGAGGGAGGCGGTAGGTAAGCACGTGGTAAGCACGGTGAGGGCGGACCGGTTCGCGGGCCGGGTCACGGAACGCGGGGCTCCTCGTGTGGAGGTGAGACTGGTTCATGGCTCGCTCCAGGTTATTGGCTCGCAGATCCGGCCCCCGAACTTAGCCAATGGAAATCAGACTCGCGGGGCACAGCATTGTGACTCGTCATTTTCGATGCAGTAAGAGGGAGTCGTCTAGAGATGCAAGTAGCGAAAGAAAGGGCATTGCGTGTGTAAAACCTCCCCCAGTCCCCCCTTCTTCCGGCGCGGGGCGCCCAGACGCACAGAAGACGAAGATGCGCGACGCTCACGGCTCGACTTGAAGATACTTGGCTGCATCGGATGCCCGGACTCTAATGTTATTGATGGCGTGTTGCTAGCGTAGAATAGAGGGGGAGGCAGGGAGAGAAGTACATCTTTGAGCGCCGCGTTCTCAGAAAATTGCTGTCAGGCTTCGTGGTCCCGCAATCACTCTCGCAACGACAAACGCCAAAGCAGCAGCAGCATACATCGCGCCTCCAAAGGCAATGAGTCCAAAATAATCTCCGCCATTCGTGTTCAAGATAGCCCCCGCAATGGGAATACCGACCAGAGCACCAAAACTCGCCAAGGAGAACGTCGTCCCATTCCTCTTCCCATAGTCCTCTATCCGGCAGACCTGCGCCACGCAGACCGGAGTCAGACTGATGGCCGCGCCACTCCAGAAGCCGAACAGAACGGCAAAGGCCGTGATCGCACCTTCGTTGTCGCCGCATGGTAGCCAGAGCGCAAAGATAAACACGGAGCAAACCAGCGCCGTCACAACCATGACGTTGAACCGGCCAAAGCGGTCCGCGACATATCCTGGAAGGGCGCGACCAGGGACCGATCCGACATTCAGGAAGGCGACGAGTCGATATGCCTGTTGCGACTCGACACCAACGTGAATGGCGTACGAAGAGAGGTACGTCAGCGGGATGAAAACTGCAAACTCGACGAGGAAGATAGCCAGAGTCGTTGTGGCGTACTTAGGGTCCTTCAAGGCTTTCAGGTCGATTGCAGCACCGGCCTTCTTGTTGGGTGGGATGCGTGTTCGGAGAAGGAGGCAGGCCGCGAGGCACATGCCTGCGCAGATGAAACCGATGACGCGTATGGCCCAGGGGAACCCAATTCGAGGGGCCAGGTAGAGTGTGATGATTGGGAAGAACACGCCTCCCGTACCGCCGGCAGTACAGGCAATTCCGGTTGCGAGAGCCCTGCGCTTGCAGAACCAGTGTCCAACGGCGGAAATACTGGGGTTGAAGAGGAGGGAAGCGGACAGTCCGCCGAGAACGCCAAACGAGAGGAGGAAGTGATAGTATTCTTGCAAGGCTCTAGGGTTAGCAAAGGGACGAAGAGGCAAAGCGCAGGTCGCAACTTCAAGGGAAATGAAGGTGCTGTCTTACCTTTGCTCACGCTGAAACACATTACAGATGCCACGGTACCGATAGAGCCAGGAATCACAAGTGGCTTCACGCCGTACCTGTCAAACACGGAACCTATCCAAGTGCGTCTATCAGTGGCTGTATCTTGCGAAGAAGCGCAGTTGCTTACCGGCTTGCGCTCCGCCAATATATAGGAAGAAGGCATAGGTGCTGAAGATCCAACCAACGGTGGACTCTGAGAAGTGTTCCAGCTGATGTTCGGCAACCCAGGCTTGGAGCACGCCAATCGTGTTGAGCAGTCCCATGCAGGGAATCATGGCACACCAAGCACCAAGGACGACTGACCACGCCCGTAACCCGCCTTCCGGATAGTCTTCCTCATCGCGGGTTCGATCGAGTTCGGTCACCGAGGCCATCTCAAGCGCTGGATGTGCATTGGAAATCATGCTTGGAGCTGAGATGTTAGCTTTAGATAAGTGAGGCACAAGAGTGGGGGAAGCAGGTCATGGAAGCTCACGTCGCAGTCGAGGATGAGAAGTTACAAGTGCAGCAGTTCAAGTTGTCGCTGGCAAGCGGAAAGAGTTTCTCTTTTCGCCAACTCAGGGTCAACATTCGATTTCTCCACGGCGGATACAGATGACTCCGTAGGTACGAAGTGGGTCCGCGAGCGACCAATCGCGGCCAAGCGTGGGGTTCCTACGTGGTCGGTCAGCCTGAACACCGTCGGCTTCACTATTCAGGTGATGGTCGCCTATTGAGAAAGTATATCTTTGCAATGACTCAACATCGCAACAGATGTCTTGAGAACGCAATTGGAACACCCCCAGGTTCGCGGAGCAACAGGAGTCCATTTGCGAACTAGTGCTGGACAAGTGCTCGACAAGTCCACCAAGCTCCAGAACGCAGCAGCAGACCGCCAACGCACTGGTTCTGCACAAATCGCGCCACAAACAACCGAGTCCCGCCATTGCCGCTGCTCTGACACATTGGGCGCTCGCTCAGGGGCCCGTCATCGCGATCGCGCCTTGGTGGGCGGATGCCGAATATAGGCCACACGAGCGGCATAACGGCGTCACCGTCCCGAATAAAGGCCACACGAGCGGCATAGCAATCCCATTGACTCAACCGTTTGCGAAAATCAAATCCCGCCGGCGCGAAAACACGTCCAGGCGCGCGCGAGGGCTGGCGAACAAGAGGCTGCAGTCTTCGTTTGGCGAAATACGCGCGAAGTGACTTGCTGCAGTCCCGTTTTCGCAACACCGAAGAACTTCCAGATCGGGACACCCAACAACCAAAGCAACGCCTGCAATGCCGACGACACGCCCAGCGACGCTACTAATAAGATTTTCTAATACGATGTCATCACCTATCGCGCCTAATGAGGCCACCTGACGAAGGGCGCAAATGTCAGCGTCACGCGTACCCTGGTCCAACCACCTTGGCAATCCACTGGCCTTGCGCCGGCGCCCACGAGAGGTTTAAAATTGCGGTCTCCAGCCCCCCGCCGCCTCTCTCAGTCATCTCCAGCACCATTTCCAACATGTCCTCCGCCTGTCGTCCTCTTCACTTCAGCCCCTCTTCCCGAACGTGGGTCGCTCCGCCAGGACCACCCGCGCACTTGATCGACACTTTCCACCGCACCCTCCCCAACTATGCACCCACACGCCTCGTTCCCCTCGATCAGGTAGCCGCCGACCTCGGCGTGCGCGCCGTCTACCTCAAGGAAGAAAGCAGCCGTCTCGGCCTCCCGTCTTTCAAAGTGCTTGGCGCCTCCTGGGGCACCTTTCGCGCCGTCGCCCAGCGATGCGGGCTTCCTCTCGATGCCGAGGTTGCTGCCGTTAGAGAAGCTGTGAAGGCCGAGCCGGTCACGCTGTACGCAGCTACAGCTGGGAACCATGGGCGCGCTGTCGCGAGAGCGGGGGCGATGCTTGGGGCGCCGGTCGAGGTTTTCGTGCCGGCTGGCATGCATGCGGACACGATGGAGCGCATCGCTAACGAGGGCGCGACGGTGACGGTGGTTGAGGGGCGCTATGACGACGCTGTCCGGGCTGCTTTCGAGGCCGCCGAGGAGGGCGGGGGCTTCTTGGTGCAAGATACTGCGTTTGATGGCTACGAAGACGTGCCGAGAGTGAGCTCCCCTGCCGCCCACACTGCCTGTCTTGCTGGCTGACTGTGTTCGAAGTGGATTGCCGAAGGCTACTCAACGATGATGCGAGAGATTGACGACCAGCTCGACGGCCGCAAGGCGGATCTTGTCGTCGCGCCAGTCGGCGTTGGCTCCTTCGCCCAAGCAGTCGTGTCGCACTACAAAGCTCCAGGTCGCTCGACAGCCGTGCTCACAGTAGAGCCAGACACAGCAGCCTGTCTCTGGAAGAGCCTGAAGAAGGGCCAAGCCACCCCCGTGCGCACCACCCCGACAATCATGGCCGGCATGAACTGCGGCACCGTCTCCAGCATCGCCTGGCCGCTTCTCTCCTCAGGCGTAGACGCCAGCCTGACCATCTCCGACCACGAAGCCCACCTAGCATCCGAGCACCTCAACTCCCTGGGCATCTCCGCCGGTCCCTGCGGCGCAGCTCCCCTGGCCGCTCTCCGCCGCCTGTCCGCCGCCGACAGGGCCGCCCTCGGCCTGGACGAGAGCTCCGTCATCGTCCTGCTCTGCACCGAGGGCAAGCGCGACTACGCCACCCCGACGAGCGTCTCTCCTGACGACCCCATCTCCCTCACCCAAGCCCTCGTCCGCATCGACTCGGCCAACCCCGCCGGCGGCTCCATTCCCGGCCCCGGAGAATCGGCTGTCGCGCGATACATCGCTGCGTGGCTCGAGCACCGCGACATCGAGACTCACTGGATCGAGCCGACGCCGGGTCGGCCGTCGGTGGTAGGCGTGGTGAGGGGCGCCGGTGGAGGCAAGAGTCTCATGTTCAATGGACACATCGACACCGTCACGCTTCTCGGCTACGAGGGCGACGCGTTGAGCGGGGAGATCAGGGACGGGAAGCTGTATGGCCGTGGCTCGGCGGACATGAAGGCTGGGGTCGCGGCGGCGCTTGTTGCCCTCGCGAGGGCGAAGTCCGCGGGAGGCCTCCGCGGCGATGTCATCTTTGCCGGCGTGGCGGATGAGGAGGATATGAGCATTGGGACGGAGCAGCTGTTGGAAGCTGGTTGGCGCGCTGATGCTGCTGTCGTCAACGAGCCGAGCAACCTCGACATTGCTGTCAAGCACAAGGGCTTCGTCTGGCTGGAAGTGGATATTCATGGCGTCGCGGCTCATGGCTCGCGGTCAGAGCTCGGCGTGGACGCCATAGTGAAGGCGGGCTACTTCTTGGTTGAGCTGGACAGGCTTGCTCAACGGCTCCAGCCCGCATGGGATCACGCCGATCACAGCAGTGGCAGCGTTCATGCTTCTATCATCAAGGGCGGGGAAGAAGCATCTTCTTACCCGGCCAAGTGCACTGTTACGATCGAGAGGCGTACGGTTGCAGGAGAAACAGTTGATTTCGTCCGGGAAGAAATGGAGGATCTGCTGAGGAGCGTTGCTGGGGATGTTCCGGACTTTCGGTATAGTCTGAGAGTTACGTTTTCCCGTTCTCCGTTCGAGATTTCACGGCAGCATCCTTTGGTGTCTTTGGTTGCTCAGCATGCCAAGAGCACTACTGGAAGAGATCCCGCTTTGCTTTCAGCGTCGTACTGGACAGATTGTGCTCTTCTTGCCGATGCGGGGATTCCTGTTGTTCTCTTTGGGCCCAAGGGTGAGGGGCTTCATGCCAAAGAAGAATGGGTTGATGTTAGATCGGTGGAAATGGTGGCGGATACATTGACGGCGATCACGCAGGACTATTGCAGATAGCCGGCCGTAGTAGTTTGTGATTCTGAAAGCGCTCTAGCTTCTACGAGTGAAGAGGGACTCTCCAGTATCTAGTTTTGATTCAAATCGTCCATGATCGTACTATGGTCTTCAGGCCGTCAAGCATTGCCATTACATGAGAAAAACCTTGAATCTATTCCTGATAAGCAACTCATGCCTGCCTCTCCGGGCATATAATGCCGTGTCTCCCGAGTAGCAATGTGTCATAGTGTCTTAAGGCCCGAACTGACTATATATACCCCTTTTCCCCTCAACCTTACTCAATCTCTAACCCCCAACCCAACAGTTCTCAGGACTACGACAAGAAAGAGTCAACATGTACTTCCCATCTCGCTTTCCAAACACTACTTTGGTCAACGGGCTAAGGTATGGTGTACCTGCTGCTTCCCGTCGGATCCCACCGTCCAGGCTCAGATCTGGGCTTCAGTGGGATGGCGTGCAGTGGAGAGGAATGCATGTGAGCATGGCAGACGTCAACAAGCTCAAGGTGAATGGATCGAGGCTGATGGAAGAGCTCCACCGCACCTGCGGTTTCGGAACAGGGGAAAGATGGGGCAGGTGAGTTATGGTCCAATCCGCGTCACCGCCACAAAATCACCCGCCGATGTGCTGACAATCGGCTTAACGCCCAGGGACCACACCGAAACCGGCATGTCTCGCCTTTCACTCTCTTCGGCGGATAAGGACGTCCGAGACTGGTTTGTACAGGCGACGAAAGCCCTTGGATGCAGCGTTACCGTTGATGCTGTCGGCAACACCTTTGCCGTTCGGCCTGGTCGGTCCGACGGTCCTCCCACGTTCGTTGGGTCACATCTAGATACACAACCTACAGGCGGAAGATATGATGGAATACTGGGTGTCCTCGCTGGTGTCGAGATGCTCAAGGTACTCCAGGAGAATGACGTGGAGACAGAGTTTCCTGTGGGTGTTGTCAATTGGACTAAGTAAGCCACCCTTCTCGAAAAGAGCTGGCTGACGGAAATTTGCGCTGACCTTGTGCAGTGAAGAAGGAGCTCGCTTTCCCATTAGTATGATGGGGTCGGGCGTCTGGGCCGAAGCCATACCTATCGACCACGCACACAATCTCCGGGAAGTCAGCGGAGGAACTACAACGTTGAAGTCAGAGCTCCAACGCATCGGATACCTGGGCAAAACGCCGGCAAGCTACCAGACGATACCCATGGGCGCCCACTTCGAGCTCCACATCGAGCAAGGCCCCATCCTCGAGGCAGAAAAGAAAAGGATCGGCGTAGTCCAAGGCGTGCAAGCCTACAAATGGTTCACAATCTCCATCAAAGGACGAGGTCCGCCACCCCCACCCCCAAAGCTCTAACCCCCCTCACTAACCCTCCTTCCCCACCACCAGACGCCCACACCGGCACCACCCCCCTCTCCAACCGCGCCGACGCCCTCCTCCTCGCCTCCAAACTCATCCTCCACTCCCACCGCCTCGCGACCACCCACTCCGCTCTCGCCTCCACCGGCATCCTGACCCTCACCCCCGGCTCCACAAACACCATCCCCGGCACCGTCCGCTTCAGCCTCGACATCCGCGCCCCCCAGGACGCCACCATCGCCGCGCTGGAGGCAGCCCTCAAACGAGACTTTGCGGCCCTCGCTGCGGGGCGCGACGTTGGGGGTTTGCATGCTGGCGGGACGGCTGGTCGGGAGGGGGGGTTCGAGATCGAGTGGCGGACGGATAGCGTGACGGCGGCGACGCATTTTCATGAGGATTGTATTAGGTGTGTGCGGGAGGCGGCGGTTGCGGTGTTAGGGGAGATGGAGGGAGGTGGACGACGGCCGGAGGAGCTGGTCAGGGATATTACGTCGGGGGCTGGGCATGATAGTGTCTATGCTAGCAGGCGTTGTCCGACGAGTATGATTTTCATACCGTGTCGGGAGGGGGTCAGTCATAATCCGATGGAGTATGCTAGTCCGGAGGACTGCGAGCTTGGGGCGCAGGTGTTGTTGCAGAGTGTTTTGAGGTATGATTGCTTGAGGGGGGAGAGGAAGTAAGGTGGTACGGGTCGAGCCAATGCTGGTACAGAAATGTCTCTTTAGCGGGATACTGAGTTTTCTATCTAGTCTATGGTAGTCTATAAGCCTGAAGTCTTACCTAATTCAGCCCTCCCCCTACGTTCTCACTCCGGCTCTCGATTCATCTCTCTCTCGTGGACCTTCGTATCTTACAGGACTGCAGCTTGACTCACTTTAAGTACCTTGGCATTGCTCGCAATATAGGTGAGAGCATCGTTCTCAAGATTCCAAAAGCTTAAAGACAGCACAATCTACGTACTTTTCTTTAAGGGCGGCAGATTGGATGGCTGGCCAGAGAGTCGAGCGACCTTGTTCGATCACTGAGTTTTCGAGCCCTTGTAGCCAATTACACGGACGTACTTGGATGCACCTTTCCGTTTCATTCCATGGACTCCTTCATATACCGAGAAAAGGGTTGACGCCAATTGGACAGGTGGCTCTGCTGCAGTGTGGGTTCTGTCTTTCGTTTCTATTCGTAAGCAATGAGCCATTATGTCTCTAAAACTGTTGGCACGCGTCTTTCCGAGACTTGTTCTCATTTGCTGCAGAAACTCACTTTTTTTTTAATCTCTCTGCTGTCACATCCTTACATGGGTAGCAAGACACAATTTTTGTGAAGGAATGAACTGTAATAGAATTTACTCACCAGTCATGCCGTGATGTACAAAAAGATGAAAAAAAGATGCAAAGAAAATGCCCACGAAGCACTCGATCCCAAACGAATGATCATAAATGAGTTATCAGAAGAAGATGTCCATACAGACTCCAAAACTCTCGACAAGAGGCTTCCTAAAGCCTCAGTCGCCCTGGGGCTACTACCACACAGGGGTGGTTCTTAATAGCTTGATTCTAGTCAAAAGGTATCTGTCGCTGCTTAATCGTGATTTATACTTTAGATGAGTAGTTTTACGTGACATGTAAGCAGAAATGGATGGGAAGAGTGAGTGCAAGGGCTATGTAATTGCACGACGACGGAGGACGAGTAAAAGTCGCTGCAGAGAAATGGCAAAGAATTGGCCGGCAAGCACATGGCTAGGCTTCAAACGCTCCAAACCAGCCAATTGGGCTTCTTCGTGCTTTAGATAGGCAAGCCTGAGCATGGACGGGAGATCTACGCAAAACCTCAGAGTGCCACAAAGATCGCGTGTATCTTAATGCCACACAAAAGCATCAAAAGGATAGGCTTTATGTTGAATCGGAAATCAGGAAAGATTATCAAATTCACGAGAAGACCATACTCGTGGCAGCAGCCTGTCTGCAATGTGAGCTCGAACAGTCTATTGTCGGCACACTTACCGTAAGGGAAATTACGAGCTGCGCGATGCATAATATCGCATTTGCGATGGGTTTCAAGTATCTGTTCGAAAATCTTCGGCACGCATCCAGTATGCATCTAAACTCTCCTGACTTTATTCTAACGGTGTAAAATTGGACCAGACTGACCCGAGGTTCTGGGTTGGGAATCCTCTAGGGGTGCATATCAAGCCTCTGCATTTCAGGGTTTCCTTACTTTGCAGAAGCTCCACAAATTACATTTTAGTCTGCAGAAGTGTTCGAAATCCGTCTTATATAAGCAAGATTCACTTCATCAGTCCGCGCTGAAGAGTCCGCGCTGAAAAGGTCTACTGTGCTCTCTCTTAGTCGGACTAATTGGTGAAGAAATGTGTTAAAGAGCTTTTAAAAAGAAATTAGCTGTCATTGGTAGGCGTTGCGGGGTGAATAGACAAGGACGGCCTGGCTCCAGACTCTACTCCAATAGCTGCTGCAACACTTCTTTCGACAAATCTCGATGCTACATTCCTGAAATACCTCCTATATCGAAGACTTTGAATTTCCACCTTTCAAGGAACGTACCAACCTTCTTCAGCTTTAATGAAGGGAGCAGTAGATCCTCAAATCAGCATTGAGATCCCAGCAAGTGTAATAGAGGGATACACAAGCTCAGATTTACGTAAGCATGTCGGCTGATATTTGAACAGATGGGTACGATGAATCCCCCGCTTCAGACGTTGATTTGGAGTTTCGTGTGGAGAAACTTAAACTTGCCCTCGGTAGCTTCGCATCGCTTGGGATTGATGAGCTCGTGCCGGCCCGCCCTTCCTGCATCTTCACGTGTGGAACAAAGCGGTAGCAAGTAGCCTTTGTCCACAAAAAGTCCTAGGGGCTAATTTAAGAGATGGATCGAATAATCTATAATACTAGTGATTGCCGCGATGCCCTGGCACTCTGATGCGAAATGTAGTTGTCACGTGGATAACCAGCTGGTAATGGCGACGATCCTTGTGTTTGAGGCTGGCCTCGTGCATACCTTCAGTGAACTTAGAGTGGAGTATTACGTGTCCTCAGCAACTCTTCGTCCACAAGACGTTCCATGGTAAATGGGAGGCCCAAGTAAAATCGGTTACCATTAGGAGCTATGGCCCATTTGTCATGTTGCGAGCTTACTGCATCGGCAGATTTGAACCGACCCAGTGGCTGGAGCAGGGGGGGACCAGTCTCGCGGTGAGTTCTGGCGAGCTTAAGGCACCTGCTCATTGGTTGTGGCGCGCTTGCAGCTCCGAGGCGGCCTTTAATGAGTCAGTTACATCAATGCTGACAGGGAGAAGACGTCGAAATTAAGCTCTTTGCAAGGGATGTGATAGTTTTAACGCCCCTCCCCCGGCCCCCCAAAAAAGTGATATTTATGAACCCTCCTCCCGAAATTTGCATGGCCGATGCTCAACGACTGCCAGATCTATTACATTACGATCTCAAGGCGCGGGCCGCCACTTACGTGCTAGATGCACATCTGCACTTTCGCCCCCACATCGTTATGTCTGACACTATCAACACCTTAGCAACCATCTGCAGGGTCTCTTCCGTGATATCAATTGCCTGCACGCTCTTCGTTTTCACTTCATTCGCGGCATTCGCTTATTTTAGAAAACCTATCAACAGACTCATTGTCTACGCGTCCTTCGGAAACTTCATCGCCAACATTGCAACAACGATTTCAATCTTAGGAGAGCCAGAATTTGGGGGTAGTAGAGGTCTCTGTCGTTTTCAAGCTTTCGCTGGTCAAATGTAGGTCTCACACATTCGCCATCCGCATTAATTCGCAGAAGCTCAGCTATCCCGAGGTTCGTGCCCGGGGATGCCTTGTGGGTGCTTGCTATGGCTTTCAATGTCTATCTCACCATATTTCGGTACGTTACACCTTCAATTACAGCGAAAAGCGCTCACCAGAAGTGCCCAAGACATTATAACGCAGACATGTTGAGAAAATTGGAGCCATGGTATTTTGGACTCAATTACGGCATCGCTGCACTACCTGCAATTGTTTATCTGATCTTGGACATGCCGCCCTTCAACAAGGGTATCATTGCACCTGCCGGAGTAAGCCGCGTCTTCTATGAACCAGTCGCATGTCTGACGGCATTAGCTTTGGTGCTGGGTGTCAGACAAATACGAGTGGGCTCGTTTCGCCTTCCTCTACATTCCGCTCTGGTACGTATTCCACCGTTGAGAGAAATGAAGCTTAAATCTTGTGTTTGCTCAGAAGAAGTCCTAGGGTAATCGCTCTCACCGCTATGGGGATCTATGCACGCGTGGGGGTATTCGTCCTTGAAAGCACATACGAGCTCCATTCTGTTTCCTCGATAAAGAGTTTCCTCCACAAGCACACAGACCTGGCGTACTTATCACGACACGACACCCATATCGACAACACCTCAGAAGTCCGTCTCCACTCGGATAGTAGGGTCGAAGCCCCCGAAAGCACAGGCAATACCGACTTGCGACATAGTTCAGACATCGAGATGCAGCCTGTTCAATCCAACGACTCCGAGTCACCCGCTACCACCAATCCCGGCAATAATATTCGTGATACTACGGCTACTACCGGCAGCAACAACCCAGCTATGGCCAGTGGCAGAGCAAACCAAGGTGTGTTCGGCGGAGAAAGAGATCAAGCTGGATTTCAAGAAGTAAGGCCGTGGCACAGGTCGGAGAACAAGGCTGCATGGAGCTACGCAAAAGTGGCGTTTCTGATGTACTTGGCGCTCATCGTCGTCTGGGTAGGTCCATATTGTTTCCTAACGTGAACTGCATACCCTCTCACAAGTATCGTCTCCTTAACACGAACGCTGACACCTCCTCGTACAGGTTCCTCCAACAGCCAACCGAATATACGGCTATGTCCATAAGCAATCGAGCTTCGCGTTAGAGGCCGTTACTGCTGCTGCCGTGCCACTACAAGGCTTCTGGAATTTCACTATCTATGTCGCGACATCAGCACCTCAATGCCGACGAGCCTGGCAAGACATACGGAAAAAGTTCCATTGTATCAGGTGACTGCTCCAAAGCATCATCAAGCGCTTTATCGTCGAGCGAATCACGATCGATAATACTGCTCTAGAGCAACCCAGAGGGGGCTCTGTGTGCCATGTTCAGTCAGTGCTGGGAAGCATCTGGTAGGCATCCAGTAAGCACCCTGTCCGGGATTTTAGAGGCCTTTCAATAACGAAGACCAGGAGTCCATGCTTTTCGAGACGTCAAGAAAGTCGCCAAAGACAATAATGATCTGCTGCATGTTATCAATTTTGTTAATCCTTAGGGGCTACGATTCGTTTGAGACGGGAAGATCATGGCGGAGGCGGACGAGATAATAGACCCTTGTATGGGATCTGATGTAGTGCGCAGGATGACGATCGCTTAAGGCCGTGCGGACCGAGAATTCATGCGCCTGTTACGCGTCCGTTGATCCAATGGGGCCAGAGGTGATAGCTTGTCCTCCATAATCTGTCAGAATTATTGATTCTCGCTTACTATAGATCAAATGCTGTTTCCAAGTCCTTCATCGTACGTCCCTGCATAGTCGCAGCCGGATCCGTAGTGCCAGTCCTCCAATTCCACCTCTCCGCATACTCCGGTGCCAGCTTTCCGTCCAACAACTGAACGACGTAACAACCAAGAATCGGAAAGAACTTAAACGCATGTCCCGCACCTCCGGCTGCGATGAACAAATTCGTTTTCTCCGGATATTTCGTAATCAGCCAATGGTGATCGTGCGTCATACCATCCCTGAGCAAATTCCAGTCAGATGTTTTGTAACTGATTGTTTTGTAAAGTGGAACGTCCGTACCAGCACACTTTCATATCAAAGAAAGGTTTCATCGCCAACGCCGGCGCTGCCTGCCTCAAAATCCACCTGATGCTCTCTTCCGCCTCCGATGGAATTCTCAGATTCCTCACGGGAACAGAAACGCACGCCTTCTCCCCCTCCGCATCTTTTGGTAGATTGTGATACGAAATCATGCCGATCCCCATCTTCATAAGGCCGTCCTCATTCGGCGGAAAGAAATACCCATGCCGATGCAGATCCACGACCGGATGATCCTTCCAGACCTCCATCTCGTGCGGCTCGAGGCGCCAGTGCGCCAGGCACAAGCCCACCGGATGAATCTGGGTTCCAAGATCGATGAGGTGGGGAGAATAAGCGCCAGTACAGTAGAGGACCTTTTTGGCGGTGTGCAGGGCGCCGTCTTTGGTCTTGACGCCGATGACTGTGCTGGGATCGCTCGGGTCTGTCTCGACCGAGATGGCTTCGCCTTGCTCCCCGCTGATGAACTTGCCACCGAGGCCGATGTAGCTCTCCATCGCGCAGTGCAGCGCCTGTCGCGCGTGCACCCACCCAGCTTCCTACAAACGTCAAAGGGGCTTCACTTCAGCTTCCTGACCTACATCAAATGCAGCTTGGCAAGCCTACCGGGTTCAAATACATATCCCAACCCGTCATTGGCCCGTTCATGCCGGGAAACTTCGCAGTACATTTCTCCGGCGTCAAACTCTCAATCCGGTCCAGCCCAATCCCCTTCAAAACCTCAAGCGTCTTAGCAACATGACCCGCCCCGGTCAGCTCCGCCATGATCCATCCCGTCTCGTGAAAACACGGCTTGAAAACGGCATCGTTCTTCCAGGCAAAGTAGGCCTCCCTGGCCAGCTTCGCGTAGAAAGGATCCGTGTAGTCTGGTCGCACGATTCGAGAGCTGTCGTTCGAAGCGGCGTCGATGGAGGGAAAGGATTCCTTGTCGATGAGGGTGACGTTTTGGACTCCGTTTTTCTTTAGGTGTAGGGCTGCAGAGAGGCCGAAGCATCCTGCTCCTACGATCAGAATGTCCGAGTCTGACATGGTAGCAGCAAGATGGGAAGTAGTGGGTTACTCGGATTCGTATGTCGGCGCGTATATATTGAGTTTGTGCCTGCATGCTCGGCTGTACTTATCTGCGCGAATGCCGCAGGTAGATCAGCCGTCGGGTGCAAGTGCATGCGAGATAAGTCGCCCTTCTTCGGGGAGATCGGCCGCAGCGGATGGACTCGCCGATGTCGGGGGTTCGATAGAGTGGGGTGGCATCAGAGAACGCTGCGGAAGACGAGATTGGTTGCCGATGAGATAAACATGTCTACAGGAGTGCTCCTCTTTACCATTCCTCTGGCAACTTCTTAATTAAGACCCAGATAAGTCGCAGGCGATGGGTTGAAAATTCCGCTACAGAAACCGCACGAGCTGGCAAACTCTAAAAATTATCACGAGCAGCTCGTTTGAGCACCTACTGAAGTAGTTGACTTCCTGATCCGCACGTGCAATCTTGGTAAGCCGATATGTGCCGACTTCGACCAGCGTCATCCCACTTGTCGGGTCAGCCGGTGCTGTGTAGGTTAAGATTTTTCGTGAAGCAAAATACTGTCCCAGGAAAGATATCAGTGCTTCGTCGGAAGACGATTTCCGTCCCGGTTTGGGCAGCTCTATAATCTGCTCCGCATCATGAAAGTGTTTCCGCCAAGAAGACTGCGAATCGTTGGGCAAGTCGAAGAAGTAAAGCATGGGGATCGTTGCAATCATTTCCGTTTTTGACAAAAAGCAAGGCGGCTCGCAGAGGGCTTGACGCAGAGAACTCAGAATGGATCCTCGGTGTTTCAGGGCAATCATCAGGCGATTTGGGTCTCGGGTCTTGAGTTGGCTGGCGGAAGCAGCCAGGACGGATTTCAGGAGCAGAGGTGAATGATGAGCCGGTGGGGGGATGATTCGCCTGGAGCTGCTGTCTGGCCAGCCAATAGATTGCATTGCATTTAGGTTTGAATAAGGACCGACTCCGGCAGCTCATGGCATCAGGAAACTTACCAAACCGGAATTAAGCTTGTTTCCAAGTCAGTCAGTTTGGGCAGGCTGTGAGGTGTGAGTACTAGCAGTCTGCAAGATCCGTAGACTAAGCACTCTTGTCTTGCTGATATCGCCGGCGCAATGTCCACAATTTCTTTGTGCAACTTTCCGGGGCTGTGCGTAGTAAAATAGTCGTAATTGGTATGCAGAACCGGAAGCCAAGAGTAGTTTCCAGCCGTTGTACCTGCGGTACCCCTGCGATCGTGAGTGGTCTCGGCTGTGTTGGCGGACCCCAAATGCTTCTGCTCTTCATTGAGCCACTTCAAATGGACTCCGTAGAAACAGGCATGGTCGGCATCTTGGCAGCGCTGACACCTCGGCCGCTTTGCTGAAGCACGACGAGTCAACAATTACTCGGAGAAGTCTATGAGTGCGTGACCCACCTTCCATTTGAATGGCCCCTGCATACATAGGATTTCATGAGGTTTTAGGCCGTATGAATGGTAATCACGGGTCACAGTAGGCCGCATGAAGACGCATGATTACGTATTTATATAGCCCCTCTACCCCTATTAAGGTAATTCATTAGTATTATGTATATATTAGGCCACTATAGCATTATAGAATAGCCAGTCAATCCAGCATTTTTGACTCCATGATGACTTTCATGAGATTTGAACACTTACATTGGTCTTGGTTCCCACCTTTGGTCCGAATCTCTTCAAGCATATATTGGCAGGGCTGCACCGATTTTTTCGGAGAAGCTCTAGGGAGCAATGGAGCTTGACTTACACTCCTCCAAAAACTGCAGCTCATCAGCATCAAGACTGTTCCGAATGTGAACGGGTACAGACTGACCGTATCTAAGGAACAAAACTGAAAGAGCCATATTCCGTTCTCGACCGCTCATGCCGAGATCCGCCTGTGCGGCGAACAACTTGGCATTGCCTGACGAGGTAAAGGTTGGCATTTACCCCCTGAATAAATAAGATAAAAGTACCACTGTTGGACCGTTCGACATAAGACATGAGATACAGAAAGATCAACTGAGGCAGGAAATGAACACTACAGTTCTCCCGGAAGTGTTAGTTGCGTCAAACATACAGAAAAAAGACAGCATGTAAGGAAATCTCACTCGATCTTCCTTGTAAGCTTCTTCAACCCATTTCCCGCAAATCCATCCTTCAACCTCGGGCATTCATCAAACTCGGTAGCCGACAGAGTCCCACTGCAAGAGGGACCAGTAGTCGACTCGATCTAAAGCATGGCGATTTTTGAGGGACCCCAACAGCATAAAACAAGCATCGTTGGTCCCCAAGCCCGCTGGTTACTCTCTCTTTTTCTCCTTCTCTCAGAAACCTCTTCGATCCCACAAAGAAGGTCGAAATCATCATCCTCAACCCGCCGCCACTCCATCACTGCCATCGCGCACGACGTCCCCGGGGAAGAGCCGCACTTCCAAACTTGGGCCAGCCGATGGGCCGGCGCGGTGTGGATCGAGATGCATGACTTGGCGGATCTCAAGAAACCGGAGGAGGTATGGTATTATGGGAAGATGCCCGGGGTGAGTGGGTTTGTGCTTGTATATGCTTTGATATTTGGCTAAGAGTATTGGTAGTTTCCTGTCATGGAAAAAGGGGAGCTTCCGGATGGTGCGGTGAGCGGGATGTGCCCGACCGACTGCAAGTCTGCAGGTGCACCAGGAAGTGGGTACATCTAGAGGTATAGATCCGCACGGGAAGTTGTAGAGCTTGTGAACGATATCGAGATGGGTATGCCGAAGACAAAGCTGTAGGCGCGAGAACCCGACGAGTACAAGAGCAAACGTGCAGCAATGAAGGATCGGATCAGCACATTTGTAAAGTCAGAGCCTTTCAGCCATCAGTCGTACCACTTGTGAACCATTTGAACTGCGTCATTCATAAAGCAGCCTTGCCAGCCAGCCTCCACGACTCGGCGGCAGAGTCATGGCTGACTCTTCCTTCGTCTGACAGCTTGTCAAGCACCTGCAGCACGCCTCTCTCAGCAGCCTGGTGCAAGGTTTCCGGGACATCCTTATAAATCTCCTTGACGATGTCCATGGACCTCCAGCCGGGCGCATTCACGCCAGTATCCCCATTAGTCTTGCCCAAAACCTCGAGGACCTGCATTTCCCGCTCTTGCCTATGCTTGATATACTCGAGCACCTTGGCTTTGCCATTATCGATGACAGGGCCGTGCCCAGGATATGCTCGGCCAGAAAACTGCTGCGCCATGCGGCCCAGGCTGTCCATATACGTGGCCAGGTCTTCGAAGACGGCAGTGCCTGCACCAAGCACATTGTCGCCGGTGAACATGGCGTCCTCCTCGTCGAGTATCAGGGCCATGTGATCGGTTGTATGTCCCGGGCAGTGGAATGCTCTCAGCGTGGCACCCTCGGCGTGGAAGAGCTGTCCATCAGCAATGTCCAGCTGGCCCTCATCCGGCTGGTTCTTGTAGATTTTGGTGGCGGGCGAGAAGGACAGGAGGTCCGGGACGCCCTTGACGTGGTCGGGATGCCAGTGGGTGAGGATTGCTGTGTCTATGGAAGCATTCTCCTCGTGTAGCACCTGCTTCAGCGAAGACAGCCAGGCTGGCATGCCCTGGCCGGTGTCGATGAGCAGACGCCTGGGGCCCTGGCCGACGAGGTAGGTGTTTGTTCCTTCAGCTGTGAGTTACGGAGCTAGCATCACGCGAGCCGGGCGGCATGAGAATACCTTGCAACGTAAACTACAGGGCCAGTCAGCATAAAGAGCGACATTGGCAGGCTTCCAACGTACCTTGCCCGGGTTCCCACCGAGGATGCGGATAACGCTGGGGCTGAGGCGCTCAACCTCCGGCAGCGCAGCGAGGGTGGTGGCCATGGTGGAGTAGAGCCTGGACACGGCGGCGCGCATAGGAAGGCATGGTGTCGAGGTGATGGCGAGCGCGGAGGCGGCGGTTGCGACAGAAGCGCGAACGCCTCGGCTAGATGCGCGGACTTTGGCGCATCTAAACGCCGGCGCGCGCCCTCGCTTAAGGAGCTGGGAAGGGAATGCATCTGTCGGCCCAGTCCAGTGCTCGCACCACCAAGGTGTCAAAGTTGACAAGCTATAAGACATGGGCTCCCTCCAGGACGACGATGACGTGCCGTACGTCTCTCGCCTGCCGCCCTCCGCCCAGCCCAACCCCCGAGCCATGGTCGCTGACAGCCCCAAAACAGCCAGCTGTCTGCGCACGCGCTCGGCGCACTCCAGGAATTCCTGGGCGAGCGCGACCAGCGCGCGAAGCAGTTCGAGGAGCTGAAGACGCAGGCCGAGGACGAGTTTGACGCGCACAAGAAGCCGCTCTCCATGGAGGCCTTCGCTGAGGACTGGAACGCCAGCCAATTCTGGGCACGATGCGAGCTCTGTCCGCCGCCCGGGGAACGTCTGTATTAATTTGCAACCTAGTACAACGACGAGACCGCCGCCGCCTTGGCCAACCAGCTGCTTGAAAACGCGACCGACGATACCAAGATCGCTGTCGTGTCGGCCCCCAGTGTATTTATCCAGTTGAAGAACATGCTGGTGAGTCGGCGTCTTCTCCGCCCTGTGAACTTAATGCGAATGATTCCAGGCGTCTTCGGACTGCAAGATCCGCCCGGAGGTCAAGCTGCTCGAGTATGACGAGCGCTTCTCGGTGTTCAAGGAGTGGGTGGCGTACGACTTTGCCCATCCCACCCGCCTTCATCGTACGCCCCCCTTCCTCCAAAAGACCTTCGCGCCATGCACTAACGGACGAATATGAAAGCCGGCCTGAAAGGCCAGTTCGACCGCATAATCTGCGACCCTCCCTTCATCAGCGTAGACTGCCAGACCAAAGGTAAGCGCTCCGCCCCCCGCCTTGTCATAGGTTTCCCGGCAGCTCACGGTCCCGCACAAAGCTGCTCTCACCGTCCGCTGGCTCGCCAAGTCCTGGGACCCAGCAACGCTCCGGCTGATCGTCTGCACCGGCGAGCGCATGGAAAGCATGGTGGGCAAGCTGTACGGCAAAGCTGGGCTGCGGACAACCAGCTTCGAGGTCCAGCACGCCAAGGGCCTCAGCAACGAATTCCGCTGCTACGCCAACTACGCAAGCAGCGTCTGGCGGTGGAACGAGCCGGAAGGCGAAGACGACGCCAAAAAGAAGCAAGGGACAGAGTAGGGACGCGCGGCAGCCGAAGTTGACAATCTTATCAGCAAAATTCCATCTCCGATGCTCCGTCGGTTGACGTGATCCCTGCACTGCAGCTCTCGCATGTACCCCACCTTCATCCACTCCCAGCTCTCTACCGCAGCCGAGCTTCCTACTTTCCCTCTCTTCCCACCCCCTCACCTGTGCCTCGCCTCCCGCCAGACAGACCGCAATCGCAGCAATGGCCGCCGCCTGCATCTTCTGCAAGATCATCAAGGGTGCGCCCCTCCACCAAAGCTATCCATCGACGCGACCAGCTAAACAAACCACGCCGCTGCCCCGCAGGCGAGATCCCTTCGCTGAAGCTCTTCGAGAGCGACAAGACCTTCGCCTTCCTCGACATCGGCCCTCTATCCAAGGGCCACTCCGTACGTCGGCAACGCCTCCCAGCTCCATTCCCCTGTTCCGCGAGCACACCCCGCCGCACCTAGCCGCGCATCGCACCACGCCGCTTCCCACAACCACAACGACAACACCAATGCAGCAATGCGTCATAGCGGAGTGAATGCTGACGTACCGCCAGCTCATCATCCCCAAGCACCACGGCGCCAAGCTGCACGACATCCCCGACGACCAGCTCACCGAAATCCTGCCCGTCGCCAAGAAGATCGCCCAGGCCGCCGGGTGCGAGGACTACAACATCCTGCAGAACAACGGCCGCATTGCGCACCAGGTCGTCGATCACGTACGTTTCCCCCCTCTCGCCACCATGTCCAATGTCGGACTGACGATGGGAAAATCAAAACAGGTCCACTTCCACATGATCCCCAAGCCTAACGAGGTCGAGGGTTTGGGTATCGGCTGGCCCACCAAGTCGGTCGATAAGGATGAGCTGCAGAAGCTGTTTGAGGAGATCAAGTCGAAGATGTAAAGAAGCACAAGAAGAATGAGGGAGGGCGAGCTGGTGAACGTGAGAAAAGACACGAATGATAGTTGAAGCCCCGACATAAACTAGCAAAGGTGGAGGAGTGAAAGAACGCCAGCTGGGCGGGAAGAAGTGGCTTTTTTGCGCAGAGACATCTGACCACTGCTTCTCCGATCTATCAGAGCGATTTCATATAAGAAAAGTGTAAAAAAGAAAACGAGAAGATATTTGAACCCACGACATCCGGATCGCTTGTCGACCCGTCTATGATGGCAAGCTTGTTCGAGCTCAATGCGCGTGTATAGAGTATCATCGGGACTTCCAATTGAACAAGAGAGCAAGCTTTCCGCTTCTTGCCGCCTAGCGTTCAGCTGCATTGACTGACATTACCAGCTCTCCTCCAAAGATGCTCGTAGTGCTATTTGGCAACATGTTGCCTTATCGCACCAGATTCTTCGCACGACATCCTTACCTCGGCAAGCGTCCTGAGACGGACAATTAGGTCCTCGACTGCTGACTTCTCAAGTGCGGAGCACGGCGCGTTTCTGAAATTAATGTACAAACAATTTACAAAAAAAAAATATAATCTGTGTTACTACTATTGTATTTCTTTCTTGGTTTAACCTCGATCTTTATACTCCATTACCCCTTTCACTCCCAGATTCGTGAAGAATCTGTTCTCCGCGCGTGTACGTTTCGAAGGTAGCAAATAGATAAAGCAAAATCGGCATGTGCTCCAACCCCCATTCCCATAGGCATTCAAGCACACAGATAATCAGCAGCATCTGCAACAATCGCTGTTGGGTAATGGCTCCTTCTCCAGGTCCGCCATGATGACCTCGCCAACCTCCCAGCGAAGCGCCGCACCACGGTGATCAGGGAAAGGACTGAGTTCCTCGGTATAGTGCAGGCCGATGTGATCGTAGAACATGCCGCGCCTCTTACTTTTGTTGGTCCGTTGGCTGCTTTTTGTCTCCTAGCTCCTGCTAGCGCTTCTGGTACTGCTGGTATTGCTGTTGGTCTGTCTCCTGCTATTCGCCCTGCGGCTGCTGGTCTTCCTAGTTTTCTGTCCGTTGCTGTTGGTCTCTCTCCTGCCGTTGCTCCGCTGGGTTTCGGAAATTCTGATCTGATTGCTGATCTTGATTCTTCTTCTCCTGACTACATTGATTGAAGAAATGGTATAATATCACTTCAATCGTTCGAAATAGACACATTTCGGGGGATACTCTCGATGACACAAACCCAAACAAACAAAGACAGGGGAGGGAGGGAAGAAAAGCCAACACTGCAGTAGATGAAAAGATCCTAAGCTCATGTGCCAAAACTCACCGCTGCTGCGCCGCCCACATTCCCTGCTGCGTCTCCCTGATGCGCTGCTCCTGCGCCCGGATCATCTCCTCCGTCTGACCACGGCCGTCAGCACGACCATCGATATCCATGGCCATCTCCTCACCCTCGACGGGCTGCGGCACCTGAGCGCCAGGCCCAGCGTCGCGAGCAGGCTCGTTGCTGCGAGCACCGTCCATGACCGCCGCGCCGCCGCCAGCGCGCAGCTGGTTGATTGCGCGGATGGTGTCGATGGCGGCGTGGAGGGTGCGACGCGCGTTGAAGTTCTTCTTGACCGTTGGGAGCAAATCCTCCTTGCCGCCGCCAGGCTGGGGCGTGTTGGTTGAAGGATCGGCGATCCATGGGTGCGAAAGGGCCTCGTGCGATGTCATGCGCTTGTTGGGGTCGATGGTCAGGCAGCGCCGGATGAATTCGCGCGCAGTTTGCGAGACGCCGCGCCAGTACTCGAGCGGAGTGAAGGAGTAGTCCGCGACGAGGATGGCTTGCATCTCTTCGAGGTTGGAGTCGCGGTCGAAAGGTGTGTAGCCGCAGAGAAGGAAGTACGTAATAACACCAATGGCCCAGATATCACTATATGCAAATGTTAGCGTTTGCTGCGCCTGAGGGTCATGGACTAGCAAGCAAGGTATTGCCACTTACACAGGCTTTCCGTGACCGGTCTTCTTAAAGATCTCAGGCGCCATGTAACCAGGCGTACCGCAGGTGGTCGTCAGAACGTGGAACTGCTCCTCATCCATGATCCTGCTGAGCCCAAAATCGGCAATCAACAGATCCGCATTATCCTCGGGCGTACGGAACAGCAGGTTCTCAGGTTTCAGATCACGGTGGACGATACCGTGATCGTGCAGGTATGCAACGGCGGAGAGAGTCGCCCGGATGAGGTCGGCGGCATCGGACTCGTAGTAGCTTCCCTTGCGGCAAATACGGTCGAACAGCTCGCCACCCAGCGCGAGGTCAGTAACAAGGTACACTGCGTGAAGCGTCCGTTAGAAAGACTGCCGGAGAAGTAGAGGGCAAACGCTTACGGTTGTTCATGGTCTCGAAGTAGTCCACCAGCGTGAGGATGTTCTGGTGGCCCATTGAGACTCTCTTAAGCACAGCGATCTCATTCCTCACCTGTCGCATCGGTCAGCGCTGCCGCAAGGCGCACGAGCAAACAGCGCTCTGGGCGCGCGTACCATGTGTTCCCTCCCCGCCATGAGGCGCTTGTTGATGACCTTGGCGGCATAGTATCTCCCAGTGTCGATGTGCACGCATTCCTTGACGACCGAGTAGCTGCCCGCGCCCAGCGTCTTGCCCGTCTTGTACCTGCAAGGCTGGACCTGCGGCTGCTGTCCGTTCGGCGGGGCCGCCATGGTGTGATGCGCGATTCCAAAGCTCGTCGAGGTCGAGGGAAAAGAGAAGCGAGGAGCAAGCGGTCGCAAGGTGTCAGCAGGCTCTCAGCGCCTTACTTATGGCACGCCTGGCGGGATGAGGGGCGGCGCAGGTGGAAGCGGTTCGGCACAAGGCTGTCGCGGGCACGGCGCGTTCCGGCACAAAGTTGGATTCGGTGGGCCCGGCGGCGCCTCCTATCGTAGATCGCGGGACGGTGGCGCGGGGGGCTCAGAACGGCGGCTGCGCGCAGCAGCGGAGGGGTGGACTGAGTCGAGGCGGACGAGGTGGCAGGCAGCCCAGGTGGCATGTACTGCGTGACTGCGCAGGTAAGCTGAAACGCGGCGCAATCAGGCGGCGCGGGGCTGCGCGCTCGTGTCGCATCCCTGCTCCGCGCTGGGCCAGGCTCCCAGGGTCCAACCGCAGCCAAGCCTGCGATCCGCGGGCCTCGCGCCCTGCGGGGGAGCCTTAGGCTCTTAGGCTCCCAGCCGCCCACGAATCCGAGTGTCACTTGCGCGTCCACGCCCGAGAGGATATCATTCATTACACAAATAAAAACAAAGAAGTCAAGTCGCTGGTAATGGATGCTGTTCCGGTGTCCCATCCTGCTGAGAGTCGCCAGCGTTCCCAAATCCCACAACTCCCAGTTCCCTCAAAACTCCTGTAAAGTCGCTCGTGCTGCGGCCGAGCTGCGAATGGCCCATGCTTTTGTCTTTTTTCGCTCAGACTGCCTGCGACGGGTTCTCGCCCTCCGCAACGACCGGGACGTTGAGCCCGCGGTTGGAGCTCTGCAGCACCAGCTGCTCGTGTCGCCGAGCACGCAGGAAGTCCGAGACCGATCGGATGAGGATAAACCAGCCCACGATCATAAGGATGTACGCCAGCCACTCGCTCGTGCTGATCTGTCCGCTCGAGCTGCCAGAGCCGTCGCCGGACATGTCGCCGGGGTCGAAGTCGACGTTGTTGGGGTCCTTCGGTGCGTTTCCAAATCCGGCGTCCGGCGTGCCTCCGACAACTTCGCTCGAACTCGCACCCTTCATCGTAAATCCGTACTGGACAAGGGTGATGCCCAAGCCAGCGCGCGCTCCGTTCTTGGCGGCGTGCGTGGTGTGGAGAAGATAGGTGAGCAAGAAACCGACGAGCTGGAAGGCCATGGAAATGATAGCGTTCCAAACAAAAGAAAATACCGAGCCGACGGGCAGACCATCCACAAACACTTCATCCGTGTGGAGGCCGGGTGCAAGGATTGTTGTTTCCCAATAGGGCGGAGTAGCATCTGCAGCAGCTTGTTCGTAGGACTGGAGTCGAGTCAGCACATGCAATCATGGCAGGCCGCAGCATGTAGAGCAGGCGTACCGGAGGCTTCTCCTCCACCTCGTCATCCCGGCTGGGCTTCGCGCTCAGATTGGCGAAGACGCCGTCGTTACCCGACCCACCTCCGACGACTCGTCCGCTCGGCACGAAAGCCGGCAGTTGCGTGACCCTCCTCACGATGGGCCGCGGTGCTCTACCACCCTGCTGACCGGAACTCTCGTCGTCCTCGCCATTCCTGCTCGATTCCGGCTGGCCGCGCATTAACCGCTGGCGATCGTCCACGCCGTCGCCGTGCTCATCATCGGAGTCCTCGTCGTCCGAGGGGCTGGCGAACGTCTCTTCGAGCTCGCGTTCGGCATCCGAGGCTTGGGGATCGTGCTCGGAAAGCAGGCGTTGCTGCGTCGGCGACGAGGCGCGCGACCGGAAGGATGGGGGTGGCGACGAGGGTATCGGGTATTGCGGACCGGGGGCGTTGGGCGACGACACTTCATCTTCGTCGTGCGCGGACACCTGGAGACGAGAACAAGCTGTCAGCGAAGGCTGCGGTGCAGGGCGGTGCCGCGTGCGAGAGGTCATACCCGCTCGTAGCGCTGCGGAGGCATGGCTGCAGCTGCTGGGCGACCGGCGGTCGCTTTAAGGAGCTCAAATGCACAAAGAGATAGGAAGGGAACGTAAGGAGCGCAAGCAGGGCGTGACGCGGTCGGCGAGAGCAGAAAGGAGATCGAGTCGTGGAGGCTGCCGAGATAAAGGAGCAGGACTGGTACGGCGTACGGCTGAGCGTGAGACGACGATGTGGTTGTCACGCCGGGCCGGGCGCTTGACGCTGCTGCGCCTCTCGCTCACGGTCGAACCTTAAACCCTGCGCTTCCCCACTATGCCCAAAGCGGACGCCCGCGCTCGATCAGCGTCACGGCGTCATGAATTCTCGTGCCGGCCATATTTGATCTGCATCGCCGCGCATTCCACCTGCTGCGCACCCCGTCGCCGTCACCTCGCAATGTCCATGGCCTCAGTGCGCTGCCCTCCCCCTCCCGCACGCCCCCGCTTCTTCTGACCTAGTGCCTTCCCAATAGACAATCGCGAAACACTATGCGCGCATCACCGGCGCCTGGCCCAGGGACGTCCTGCGACCCACCGTCCAGTTTCAAGACGCCCTGAAGGCGCGTGCCGCTGCAGCCTCCTCCGCCCCCGAGGCTGCGGAGCTCAAGAACGTCAATGCGCTCTACGCGCTGCTCGACAACCGCTTCGCAAACAAGTACCCCGTCTCGCCCGCGCTGTTCAAGCCCCAGAGCAATCCCTCCTACTACGATAACCTGATGGTCGAGCTGTCCAAGGCTCCCGAACGCGGCTGGTTCGAACGCTGGACGAACAAATGGAAGGGTTTCCTGCGGTTGCAATAAACGAATGAAATCACGCTGTCTGGCGATTCAGTGCGTCGTGAGGCTGTACATCATTGTACCAATAGACGCTTTGGGCCGGAGCATGACACAGTTCACATCATAAATGGGGTCCGGCGCTGGATAAGGTTTTCTTGGTCGCATTTCGCACGATCTGGTGGGATATCGATAGGCTTTTGTACAGGAGTCATGCGATTGGCATACTCATGTACCATGTGGGAGTTGTACAATGCTAGCTGGCAACATGTCTGCCTGGAGTACACAACTATGGTAACAGACGGCTACACAAAAAAACAGTAGGCCAATCTAGACGCAATTGAGGGCTCGATAGGCGTTTGAGACGTTTTCTATCGCGTACCTATTTGAATCTATAGTACACGTAACTTGGGCGCCTTCCTTTGAATCGAATATCCCTGGGCCCCCCTGAAGCACCTAGTGCAACCCGAAATGCAAGTAAAAGCAAAACAAGAACCTCGCCGACCAGACCTTGAATCCTCCTAACTATTAACAGAACGCCCGTTAGTCCACTCGCAGCAACGCCAGAATTTTGTATCTAGCGAAACAGAAAGTAACAATCGACGAGAAAAGGGACATAACGGACATTGAAAGAACTCTCCTAGGACCGGTATACTCCGTACCCCCTACTCAATGTCCAAAAGTAAAGTGCCCAGTACCCAGTATCAGAAACCTTATGTCCGTAATCCGCAACCGAAGCTCAGTGAAACGTTTAGGAAACAGTTCCGGGGAAAGGCGCCATAGGCTTCGCCGCCAATGTCGCCGCCATCTTCTCGCGCTCAAGCTTCTCGGCCTCCATCATGGCACGATCAGCTTTGGTCACACGGGGCTTGCGTGTGGTCATGCCGCCACGAGAACCACGACCGCCTGCACCGCGAGCCTTGGTAGCAGCCTCGCCTCCTCGAGCAGCACCGCCTCTACCACGGCCTCTGCCTCGGCCACGGGCCACAGTACCATCCGCCCTATCATAGTGTCAGAATATTTGCCGATAGTACAACAATCGAAACAGTTCAACACAAACCTTTCGACCGCAGGCTTCTCTCCCTCCGTGATGAGAGGACCGCTGTACACGAAGAAGCCGTCCTTTGCCATGAGAGCCGACTGCTCCCATGCCAGCTCGGTATCATCGATGAAGTCGTCGTCTTTGTCGTAGTCTTCGACCTTCTTCCTCCTTTGCCTCTTCTTGCCGTCTTGCGTGAGGTCGTCTTCCATGCCGCCCATCTCCACATTACTCTCGTTTTCCGAAAGATCGACAGACATATCGTCGGCAGAGGCAGCGGCAGAACCCCTCTCCAGAGCAGCGGTTGCGGCGGCCATTTGGCGCCTCCGCTCTCTGGCCGCAGCAACGCGGGGGTGGAGGGCCGCAAAGCCGTACTTCTTCTCGACCTCACGGGCAAAGTTAATGGTGACGTTGGTTTGGCCTTTGAGAGGAAAGGTGAGCCAGATGTTGGTGCCTTCGGTGGTCGAGGCCTTGCCCGGCGCTGCACCTCCAAACGGCATGCCTGCAAGGAGTCCGCTACCCGTCGGCAACGGAGGAGGTTGGGCGTCTTTCGGCTTACTAGACTTCTGCGGCATTGGCGGAGTTGGAGCGGCCGACGATCCTGTGGACTCTGTCTTCTTGGGAGCTGGTGCCGGCTGAAGAGGAACCTGCGGCTGCTCAATGCCTTCCATGGGGGTTGGGGTCATCGGCGGAGGCTTGGATGCTTGAGCCGACTCACTTGGAGGGCCGAAAGGATTTTGCTTTGTCGGAAGAGGTGCAGGCGATGCAGGCGCAGACGTGACGGACATGGGAGGTTGAAATCTAGTCTGCTGAGCGAGGTGTGCATGGTTGGTCATGGAAGGAGGATCGATGAGACTGTTGATAGAGGGCGATGCGCTGGCCCGATTGATTACACGCGCGGGCGGCGAGACAGGAGGGATGCTGCTCGCATGGTGGTTTTGGGTCACAGGAACAGTAGAAGAACGGATCGGGTCATACAGCTGTCCGCTCGAGGCCGGGCGTGGGTTGGAAGGATTGGCCGCGGCTACTTGGGCGATAGCAGGGTTGGAGATGGGCTCTGGGTTGCTTGGTGCAATGACTGGAGACGGTGCAGCGGGGATCGTGCCGACAAGATCAGTTATCTTGGGCTGCCTCGAGGCGACGGCTTGTTGCGGCGGCGGTGCAGGCTTCTCCTCAGGCGCAGGCGCGGGCGCAGGCGTGGGAGTGGGTGCGGCGGAAGCTGCTGCTGCGGCTGCGGCTGCGGCTGCGGTCTCTGCAGCAGTTTTGCGCTTCTTGCGCTGCGGCGGCGGGGCGTTGGGATCCTTGGGGGCGCGCTGGCGGCGCGTGGGCTTGGGCTTCTCGTCGCCATTTGCAGTTGCATTGGAGGTGGCGGCGGGCTCGCGTTTTTTGCGCTGCTTCTTAGGAGCAGTTGTGGCGGGTGCAGAGGTTGCGGCGTTGTTATATTTAGCGGCAGACGTGGGTGCGTCGGCGGGCGGGTGTGCACCACCAAGGACGTGGATCGTGGAGCCGTGGCCGTTGGAGTTGGCGGCGCTCGTCCCTGACGACGGGGCGAGATCAGGCGAGCCCGGCGGGGTGGACAACTCGGGCGAGGACGACGAGCCGCCGGCCTCGTTCATGGCGAACGTCTGAAGCGCAAGGCAAGGCACGGGCAGGCTGCCGGAGCCGAAGAACACCTTCAGCGACAGCCCGCGGTCGCGAAACCACCGGCGATGCGACGACGACGGCGCTGCACGCGTCGACCGGGCGGCGGACAGCTGGCAGGCACCGGCGGACGGCCAAAAGCGGATATACAGCTGCAGCGGGCGCGCGGCAACTCGGTTTCAGGGGATGGCTGATGGACGCAGATCCGGCGCGGCCGTATTTGATGGAAGACGACGAGAAACGGAGGAGGACGGTGCGGGTGGAAGAGGAGAGGAGCGCGGCGGGCAGGAAGGCATATAATGGGCCGGCGTTCGCTGCGACACAGACATGCGACTTAAACCGCGGGGACCTGACCCTTCAGAAAGCCAGAGCCAGAGCGAAGGGCCCAAGCCTCTCCATCGTTTGGACTGCCAACGGCCCGCTGGGCGTGCCGGCGCCGCTGATATCGCGCTGGCGCCGCGCATCCGCGGCTGCAGCGGTGCCGTGCGCGCAGCAGCAGCGCGAGCATCGCCGGGCGCTCGCGATGGCCGTGCTGGCGGCGACGCGCGCAGCTGGCGGGCGCTGCGTGGTTCGAGATGCTGCAGCGCTTTCGGCATCTCCAGCATCGGTCTCGTTCTTTGCATCCGAAAGGGTAAGCGCCACAGCTTGGCATGCCCGAGATTAGGTGCGCGCCACATCAGGAAGGGGCGAGCGTGATCGGCGCGCTAAGAGAATATTCGCCTCTCCGCCCTACCGGCGCCCGCGCCCGCGCTGCAACTCTCCCGCGACAACAGCCGCACCGCGAAACGAAACACCGCGCCTGCTCCCCCGCACGCCCCGCGCACTCTCCACCATGCCCGCGCTGGGCAAGGGCGAGCGCTTCTACGTCAACTTCGACGACCCGGAGCGCGGCATCATCGGGGACCCGGTCGCCGCTGCGCCCGCCGGCGATGACGCACTGCCCGCCTTCCCCGGCCTCAGCTTCGTGCGCGACGTGAAAGAGCGCGACGCGTCGCACGTGAAGCCGCCCGAGGCGCCGTCCTTCAAGAGCACAGCAACCGGCTTTCCCGCGCACAAGAAGCGCACGCGCGTGTCGGCGTTCAAGCAGCAGCGCACTGCAGCCGCGACCGAGCCGTCCGGTCACACAAGCACGAGCGCACGTTCTGCCGCCGCACCGCCTGCTTCCGTCTCGTCGCATCAGCCGAATGCTGCGCCCGTCGCACCCACTGCACCTGCTCCCCCCCAGGATAATGAGAGCGTCGAGGACACTGAGCGTCGGCAGATTGACGAGGAGAACAGGAAGAGGCTGGCTGGGATGACGCCAGAGGAGATAGAAGCCGAGCGGCAAGAGCTCTTTGCCAGCTTGAACCCTAAATTCATCCAGAGACTCCTCGCGAAAGCCAACATAGACGAGGGCAGCAATGAGCGCTCATTTCCTTCATCCACTGATCCACCACAAGCAGACACACAGGCAAGCACGCACGCTGCACCAAAGCCACCGAAACCGGCGAAGAAGGTCACCTTCGAGGCTCCTGAAGGGCCGAATATCGCGCTTGAAAAGCCCGAGCCGAGGCCAGAATCGATGGCCATAGACGGTGATGCCAGGGAATCTTCACAACTCAAAGCAGCACCTGAAGGCTCGCTCCCGCCAGCGCCATCTATCCACTTCCCACGTCCGCCGCAGCCACCCGAGCTCGACCCCAATTCCCCCAACTTCCTCCAAGACCTACACGAGAAGTACTTCCCCGACCTTGATGCCGACCCTGCCTCTCTGAGCTGGACCGCACCTCTACCTACTCCGGGCTCCGAAGCCGACAAGCAATCGCCATACCACCCGTCACTGCGCAGCGTTGCGGCAAAGGACATTCGCTTCGGCTTCAACGGTGCCATGATACCTCCGAAAGCTGCCAGAGAGATGCCTGTCACCCTCGGCCTGCATCACCACGGCGAGGCGCCCGAGGCAGCCGGGTACACCATTCCGGAACTCGCATTACTCGCGCGCAGTAAGGTACCGGCGCAGCGCTGCATGGCATTCCAAACGCTTGGGCGAATACTGTTCAGGTTGGGACGTGGTGAATTTGGAATCGAGGGTAACATCGAAGTTGATGGCCCGGAGGTGCTTCGGGAAGGGCACGAAGAGGAGCTCGCAAGGCAGAATGAATATGACATGTCCATGCTGGCGAGAGGGCTGTGGGACTGCATTGACGAGAACAGAGTCATAGACACGCTATCTGAAGAGGTGAACAAGAAGAGCGGACATTTGACAGCGAAGACATACGCAGAGGAAGCGTTGTGGTATTGGAGGAAGGGTGGAGGTAGGAAGAAGCGGGCCATTTGAAGAGCCAGTCTTTCTCATCTTGTAGCGGCTGCTAACCGCTGATGACCAAATAATTCCAAAAAGACGCTTCCAAGAAAAGAAATAAAAAATGCCGAGATGACACGAACATCAACCCCGTCGCATACCTGGTCGATTCTGCCATCGCCCGTTTTCATAGCACTTGGCGTTTTCGCTCTTACAAACAACATTATCATCCCCTATCCTGCACCTCGCTATTAAATAATGAAAGAGGTCCAAAATTCGGGAAGGGGCGTTTTCACAACCACCAACGCCAGCCGAGTAATAAGAACCTTTTCGCGTATCTCTTTCAACCCTATAGCAGATGAATATTTAAATTCCCGTGTCAATGGTGCTTCGGCTGTATGGAGACGGCCTTCAGGATCTCTTCCAGTCCTAACTCCGGTCCACCGGGTACAAGATCCTTCCACACGTGCTCCGACGTACGCTCCTCGGCAGGTAGGATGGTCCAATGCGGGCTCGGCTCGGATTTGAGCCACTTGAAGTCGTCGATTTGGTCCCAGAGGTTGGGGTGGGAGGGAGAGTCTTCGTGGATCTGCGCGGACTGGTGTTAATAAGAATGAAGATAGGATTTGGGGGATTGTCGAGATGGAGGGTGTGGATGGAGAAGATAATCACTCACGTATGTCTGAGGCAGCGGGGCGAATCGGATGTCCTGGCAGTCCTCAATGATAGGCCTACTTCCGCACTGCAGGTACACATCCACATTCCTACACTCGTGCATGCGGAACTGCCTCGCCGACACTACCAGCACGCTGCCCTCAACACCGGTGATGTGAATGGCGCCAGCAACGCGACCACACACGAGCAGCGAGTCGCGCACATTCTTGACAGCGAGCCCAGCGAACGGCGCGCCACCGTTATGCTCGCTGGTCGGCTGACTCATATCAACAATGCAGCGGCGCACATTTGCAATCGTCCCCGCACTGGTGGCATGCGAGGCCGTCGGCGGGAGAATGATATGCAAGCCCGCATGCCCGGCGATAGTAACGCTGCTGGTTCCACTGAACGACGGCTTGCGCAGCGCCGACCCGGCCTGCTCTGAACTACTGAGGTTCTTGTTGACGAAGGCATCCTGGGCGGCGCCGTTTTGTCTGCGGTCGGAGTCTTCGTCCTCGTTGGCGGGCGTGCGGGGCCCCGCGGGGCTGGCGAAGGCGCTGGAGTCGGCGGTCGAGGTGCCCGAGCTGTTGTGCCCGCCGCCCGCGCCGGGAAGCTGCAGGCGTTGCTGCGAAGCGAGCTCGGCGGCGTCTTCGAGGGAGATGGCGGACGGGTTCTTGTGGTGCGAGACGGCGGACGTGGCGCTGGTTTGGCGGGTGCTCTTGAAGGAGAATTTGCTGCGCGGGGCGAAGGAGGCGCGGGTTTGGTTGAGCTTGTCGTTGAGGGCTTTGATGGCCTTTAAAGAAGGGCGTGTTAACGCGTTGCGGCACTTGCGGTGGTGTGGGCGAAGCGGAGGCAAACCTCTGCGTATGTCCTCTGGTCGTAGGCGGGGATGTAGCTCGAGGCGTCCTTGACTTCGCGCGACAGCCTTGCTATGCCCGCCAGGCAGTGGTCGACGCCGTCCGCCCGCTCGCCGCCGGTCACAGCCTTGTCTGCGAGCCGCTCGATTTGTTCCTGGAGAGCTGTTTCGCGCGCCTGTCAGCTCATTCTGTCCGGAAGCCCGCTGCGGAGGTGCTCGCGTGCTCACCCGTCACTTCATGCTGGAAGTAGCGGAAGAAGCGCTCCTTTAGGCCGCTGTCGGCGGGCTGTGGCGGGAGGGAAGCCATCGATGCGAATCTCGATTTGCGTGGCTTCTCGGGCTCTGGTCACAAAGTAGGATCGCCGGAACGGCGCGATGACGGCAGTGGTTGAGTATAAGCAAGCGGCGCGCGCACAGCGGCCGCCGCAGCGGAGGAGACAGGCAGGGTCGTTTATTCGGGTGCAGCGGAGCCTTGCCCTGGCGGCCCCCGCGGCGGAGTCAATAAAATCTGGGCGTCAAACGAGCGATCTCGATGCGCGCATGCCATCTCCTCCCACGCCGCACGCATGTCGCAGATGGTGGCGCGGGGCAGAGTCAGGGATGACGACGATGACAGCTACACAACTGGCCGGCCGCTCCTCGATTGCCACGAGGGCGGAGGATTAGCTGCCGATCCTGGCTGCTCCGCAAACCAGAGGAACGCCTCTTGCGCCCGGGTCCCGTCGATGCTTTGCGGCATGCAGGTGGCTCCCTTTCTGCGCGCCGGCCGCTGAGGTGAGCGGCCGGCGAGTCAGTGCGGGGGAAAGGCACATCATGCAAGCGCGGCAAGCGAGGCGCGTCCTATTTCCGCACGCTACGCCCGCAGATGGCTACGCATGTGCGATGACGCTATGGCAACCATAATACGACGTCTGTGGACGCGCATTCTCCTGCCAAGCAAATTAGAGCATTTTTGCGCACATGTTGTGCGTGCCCGTTGCCTGTCAGACGCGTCGTTGAACGCCAGGGATGGCCTGCGGGGTCGGCTTTGAGAGCCTGGGTCGGCAGAGAACCAAAATCATCATTCCCCAGTGCTGAAAGTATGGCCTTGCCGGTGATAGGCTCCCCGCCTGTCTATATCCATACTCAAATGATAGGAAGGCAATCGGTCGAAGTAAAAGTACTCGTCTGGACAAGCAAATATGCATTCTCTTGCTTCTCTACGGATCCGTAGATGAGTGGTTCATGCCAGGATCACCAAACATATTGCCGTCTTCATCCCGGCGCGAGGCGGTGCTCCACCTTACATTGCCGCATGTTGCTTGTCCGTGGATCCGGCGGACCAATAACCCAGCCCTGCATGTGTCACTGCTGAACAGACAACGTTCCAAACCCGTTGACAAATAAAGACTATGCAGACGGTATCAGTATTCGGCAGACACCGTACATGATCGTAGGCACAGCAGCCGTGGATAGCAGCCGTGGATCATTGCTGAATAAAGGAAATCGCATTTGTACATGGATGCCAGCTGCGACTGGCGGTATCTCGCTCTAATTTTCGAGCGGGCTGGGGATGCCATTGTGCTGTAAGGTTCCGCGATCCCATTAGCATAGCATGCTCCGCATCCGCTGCTCCCGCGGCACCACCCTCTTTCGCGAACTCGAAGCTCTTTCTCCGTTCAGTGGGCGGGCGGCGCCGTGATCTCATAGCCGTACTTCTCCTTGAGTCTCTGCCGCCTCCTCTCCTCGTAGCCAGGAGGGTAGATACCTGCCAAGCATTAGCCCTGCTGTGCACGCTCTCCGTGCCTCCAACATGCGTACCTCGGCCCTCGCCGATCTCGGAAATAGTCTGCTCCACCGGTGTCCTGTAGTTCTTCCGCAGGAACTGCTTCCTGTCAACCTCGTCGACGGTCGGGTCCTTTTGATATCCGGAAAGGGCGTGGCCGCAGAAGTCGAAGGCGCTCAGGATGACGGCGAGGCCGGCTCCGTAGCCGAGCACCGCGGGCATGGTGCGAACTGGCATTCTCAGTCAGCCAACGTGTCTCGGTTCGCATCGACGCCGGCTCCATCATACCCCTCAGGCCGACCATGGCGCCGCCGAAGAAACCGCCAATGGCCTCGTTCCAGCTGTCGTTCTTCTGGCGCAGGTTGGCGGACGCGGAGCGGGCGAACTCGTAGGCGCCGCCCATGGCGGCTGCGCTGGGTCAGCACACGCCCAAGTCAACGGCGGTCACGGAAGCGCGGGCGTACTGAAGACGGCAATGGTGCTGCCGGAGCGGGTGAAGATGCCCATGGGACCGTAGTTCTGCCTCTGCAGCGTGTTCTGGATGGCGGACACGAAGGTGCCGGCGCCGGCCGTGACCATGGTGGTCTTGATGGTCCGGCCGATCGTGTCCTTGGGGTGGTACTGGGCGTCGTGGGCCATTGTGGGCGGCGGTGGAGGGCGATGCGGTGGTGTCGACGGAGCGTAAGCCAAAGCTACGAGGTTGGGATTGGCTCGTCCGCGCGCGCGCCAAAGCTCCGGGCGGTCAGCGCCGCGGCGATTCTGCCGGGCGACGCTGCCGTGCCATTGTTGACAGCGGCGCTACGGTGCTGCGGAGCTCTGACATCGCCCTCCGAGACGCCGCTGGCCGCACCTGCTCCCTGTGCCTCTCCGAAAAGCCGTCGTGGTCGTAGCCCACGCGGCGTCGTGTGCGCGTTCCCGTTGCCGCAGCTGCGCGAGCTCATGCGCGCCGCTCACACATTATCCGCCTCATCGTTCCTGCCCGCTGCCGCCCCAGTCCCATCTCGCCCACCTCGCAGGCCGCCGCGCCGTCTGACGCCCGCCCTCTCCATCCGCCGCCCGCTTCGAGCTCCCCCAGACACACTCCGCCCTCTCCAAGCCGCCGGCATCCCGCGCCCCATATGCTGCCGTCCACGCCAGGTGCCTGCCCGCGCTGCTCGCTGCTGCTGCTCGTTGTGTCTGACCATAGCTGCAGGCAAGACCGCGCCGCGCCTGATAGAAGACCTCTTCAACTATGACCCGCGTCAGCGCGTCCGCTGCGGGCGCAACATCCTCACCGAGGCCCCGCCGCAGTTCGACGAGTCCAAGCCGCCCTTGGCCGCCGTCCCGGGCGGCAGCTGTTACCACAACCTTTCACTGAAGCTCGAACAAAGCGTGCTGCCCGCCAGCTGGGACGAAAGGCCGGACAACAAGACCCTGTACAAGGTCGCATCGTATTGTCGGCTATGTCGACACCACGTGTCGATTATCGTGGACTTCCGCCAAGGATCATGCAGCTGGCCGTGTCCGAACGAGGAGTACAAGCAACATCATTTCCTGCACGCGCCTACTTCTGCCGAACATGTCGAAGCGGAGGACGGCTATATAAAGGAGAGCTATCGGTTCCAATGCTCGTCATCTCAGTGCGGGGCAGTGGTTACCATAGAGGTTGCCCCGCCACGGCTTGCGCAGGACGATATCAAGCTTCTCTCCGACAAAAGAGTCCTCGAGGAGCGGCTCAACTCTGCTAAGAGGATAGACCCTGGCCGGCCTGACTTGCAAGCGGCGCGACCGATTGACGGGTTGTACATTCTCCACGCCTATATCCGGGACGCCCTCAGCGGCAAGGCGTCGTCGTCGCGCATACCCATGCGAAACAGGAAGTTTCTGGTGACGTACGGAGAGGATTGTGACGAGCTGCTGGTGTCTCTCGGGTTCTCAAAAAAGGCAGCGCAAGGCGAGGAGGAGGCCGCTTGGTTTCTTCCCACCCCAGTGCAGGATTGGGACCGTCTGACCGGAGATGCCCTAAGAGACCGCCTGGACGACACAATGCAAGAGCTGATGTGCCTCATTGATCGGATGCCCCATTCGGCAAAGCAAGAGTTGAAGCGATACAGCTACCAGCCGCAGTCCGCACGTGATACTATCGACAGGGCTCTTGGTGCCTTCAACTGTGAGTTTTACCCAAGCATAACCAAGCCAGCCGCCTACTTGCAGCAACTGATCGAGCCCAGATCCCAAAAAGGCCGGTTACACCACGTCAACACGAGGCGTAGAAGATCACCCGTAGGTTCTCGCCGCGATCGCGCAGACCAGTTCTAAATTGACTCTTACATCAACAGATATTACGCTGGGCTTGGTGCGATGGGAAGCTTCTCTGATGGTCTCCTTAGCTTCGCCTATGATCGTCAAGTTGCCACGGATCCACAGAACCAGCCTTACTACTACGAGTGTCTCGCAGACCTTGCCAATGGCCGAAAGAGTGAGGAGCTCGACATGAAAAAGGTCATGGAAGAGTCCAAAGGCGTTGTTAGTCGCAAAGATGCCCTGCTTGCTCTGCGACGCTTCAATCTTGAGCCCGAGCGCCTAGCTTCGTACACGGATGAATACATCATCAACCAATTCCGCGTCCGCGTCGGCAGCGTCGGAGCCTATGAAGTACCCGAGTTACGAGAACACTTGCGAAAAATAGGGGTGTATAGGCAAAGCCAGGAGATTATCAATGCCGCAAGCGACAGTACGTATTTGCGCAGCCAACACTCATATCAGATTTGCATTTCGCTGACGACTTGCCAGTCATCCAAACGTACGAGCAAGCCTTGTCGTGGCTGGGCGCAGATGCTGGTCATGGTGACGATCAGATCATAGCTGTGGCGGGGTTGAAGGTAATTCTCCAATGTGTGGCAAGGTTTTCCAACCATCTGCCAGCTTAACGTGCCATCCACTTCTGTTGTTCTTTCACTGACCTCACTACAGAAATCGGAAGAACCGGGCAACGAACCGAAGATAGCAGAAGCCATCAAAATCATCGCAGACCATCGGGACAGCGAGGCCCTCAGGGTTTGGCTGCAAACCGGTGAGATCAGGATTGGCAACGATCCTGAATTGGAGAAGACCAAAGCTTTCAGCGCGTTCGGGATCAGTAATCATCAGGGTGGTGTTGACCCTGAGATGCTCGAGCTTACGCTGAACGACCTGAAAGACCGGGATCCCTCCAAGAGCGACGAATACGACCGCTATGCAGCCATCATCAGGGCTGAAAGTGGCAAGGGATCTGCCCCGCCACCGCCACCGAGACATCCTCTTGACCAGTGGCCTGTCGGCATCGAGAACCTTGGCAATACCTGCTACTTGAACGCTATCCTCCAATTCCTGTTCACCATCAAACCGCTCAGAGAGTTCGTTCTAAACATCGACGAGCATCTCATGGAGATCAATGAGGAGAACATCCGCAAGAAGAAGGTAGGGAGTAGGAAGGTTACGGAGGATGAAGTCCGGCGGTCTCAACATTGTGAGTGGACCTATGACTCGGTCCACCATTTGACTGACGGATTTAGTCGTGAATGAGCTGAAAGAGCTCTTCAATCAGCTAATAACCTCACCTACTACAACTATTCGTCCCAAGGTAGAGTTGGTGCAGCGGGCGTTGGAGTATGCGGCTGCGGATGAGGCATCGCGCCCTTCGGACACCGATGCAGCAGTCTCGAATTCGACCGAAGAGACAAAGGATAAGAAAGATGTTGAAATGGACGGTGCCCATGACTCAGACGCACCGCTGAGTTCTCAACCCGAGGCAGGTGACAGCGACGACACGCTTGTTGGAGACAAAGACTCCGAAACCTTGCCTGATGCCGAAGAAGCCACCAAGGTAGAAGGCGACAGTACACTCGATGAGGCTGCTAAGAAGCCGCTCCCTCCGGACCATCCACCACCTGTCCCTCCTCGGAACCAAAACAGCACTTCTGCAAAAATCCCTCACACCATGCAACAAGATGCGTCGGAAATTCTCATAAACATCCTGCTACAGTTGAGCTATGCCATTCGCCCGACTCAATTCAACGGTGACGGCGAGCAAATTGACTTTATCAAGGAGTACGTCCATCGCGCCCTCTTCGAGCACGCGCCCAGCTGATCTTTTTCAGGTTGTTCTACGGCGAAGAGCGCGTTTCAGTTAGTAGAAAGGGGAAGACGACGGAGCAGACGTCCCTCTTCAATACTCAATACGTCACTGTCGTGGACAAGCCCAAGAGCATCTATGAAGCAATCGACGACGCACTCGACAAGGGGCCAATTGAAGATTCCGACAACGCCGAGAAGTGGACGACGATGCTTCGAGCACCCCCAATTCTCAAAATCGACGTGAAAAGACTTGGGTTCGACAAAGAGAAGAAGCAAACGATTCGATCCGAGCATCATCTCGGCCTGAAAGACACAATCTATGTCGACCGGTACCTTTCCGACGAGGCAATCTTGCAGAGGAGAAAGACTTCATGGGAGAAGAAGGCACATCTGAAGTCTCTCCGGGAACGCAGGGAGAAGCTCGCTTCGACGAAACTGGACATTTCGGTTGCCGACGCGCTTCGAGCTGCTTCAGAGTATGTCAACGGCGTTCAAGGAAGCGACTCCGATGAATCCGACGAAAAACCAGTCAATGGAACGTTCCAGGACGACATGACAAGCAAAGCCACGGAGATTAGGCAGGAGATCAGCAGCCTGGACGAGGAGATCGCAACGGTTGAGGCAGAGATATCTTCACTCTTCACCGACATGACCTCTGTGCCGTACAAGCTGCATTCGTTGTTCATACACCGTGGCGGCACTGGCGGAGGGCACTACCTTGTGTCGATCCGTGATTTCAAGACTGGCATGTGGCGCAACTATAATGACGAGACGATTACCGAAGTCACGGATGTCGAGAAGAACATCTTCGGTCAAGGTGATACTTATTCCAAGATCATCACAACCTGTGTCGTCTACGTCAAGGCGGATCTGAAATATGGAGACGAGGAGCTTGTGGAAGCTGTCTACCGCATGCCCACGCAGCCTCCTCCCTCTGAGGACGTAGAGATGAGAAGCTTCAACGAGGGATGGTCGGACGCGAAAGTCACCGAGGGAATCGACCCTGAGGCTAATGAGCAGCTGCCGGATTACAATCAGGATGGGTATGACACTTCGCAACTGGATTTCAAGGCTAGCGAAGGTCAATGGTGAAGTTTGGGCTTTGATGGCTCGACTTCTCCTCCCTGCCGTTGCGTACTTTTACTTTCATACGCTAACAGGGGGCCCTGTGTCTCGAGAAGTAGTGCGTCTGGTTCTCGGCGACGTCGGAGTGAAGAAGACGTCGGCATCGTTGAGCAGAAGCGCTGCCGAACCTCTTCTCCGGACATACCTTCTTAGCTATTGCAAGATGGCTTTTAGACGCACGCTCACCATGCGAGGTACGGCTTGTGCTTGGTGCTGAACGATTTGGGGTACTTTTGGAGAGCGGTTATTCATTTGTTTCTTGCATTTTACTATTCCTCTCTTTTCAAGAGGGACTTGCGGTTGATAGAGCTGCGGCTGCTCGATACCTTTAACTCTTCTTAGGCTTCAGTCCGTAGATAGCTGTTCTTTTCTTTGCGTCTGCATTTTGCGGAGCATAGCAAGCGAGCGAGTAGGTATGTTGTGAGCACTCAAGATTCGTCATCACAATGAGAAATATATGGGTAGAGAATCGGTAAAAAAAAAATCATTTGGCACGGTGGTAATGGGTCTTGGGTATTATGGCCGGGAGGAAGGACAAGCATACTATGGCGGCGGGTTTGCGACAGGGGCAGTTTGCACATACGAGGTTGCGACTGGTTGACTGCATTCAAGACTACGACGATGGTTCCTCGGTGTATTCTATGGGCGTTTCCGACTGGTTCGTCTCTTGGTTGCGAAAGACATGGCTGGTCCTTGGAGATGAATCTTTAAACAGTGGCGTTGTTGGGCTAATTTTTCAGCCATGAATCTTTTGATCCGTATGTGAGTGACTTGCAAAAAAGTGTCCGCGTGGGCGCGCCTCAGGTCATCCTTCGACTGCGCCGCTCACGTGGCTCGGGGCCAGGAAGAAGTGAGACGCCGAATACGAGGCCGGGCGCCGTCAAAACCTCACGCTATCTTATCAATCAACATGCACATCGATCAATCTACTAAACTCTAACCTACTCACGACTCATGCCCGTCACACAACCTCAGATGCTCTTCTGGTGAAACCTGCCTATTCCCACCTCCATCTCCATCCCTGCCTCCCGCGGCTCCCATCCGGAGCCGCCGTCAATCCCGTCGCCATGCGGCTGACTCCGGCCTCGTCCGGCCAAACGCCGCCCTCTCTTCTACTATCGAGCATATTCCTGCTGTTGCCACTGTCCCTTTTCCCCATCTCCGCGCTGGCAGACGACCTCCTCCCACCAGACCGGCTATGTGTTCAAGCTGTATTCATGGCGCACTCCTACCTCACCTTCGAAGAGGGCTCCCATGACCAACCCGAAGGCGCCGACTTCTGCCGCAACAGGCTCAAGGTCGACTCCATATGCGCGGCTGCGAAAGTCCATTGCACCGGCTCCGACGGTGCCCGCGACTTCGAGTCGACTGTTGCGTTGCTGCAGGAGCATTGCCGGAAGTGGGGCGGTGGACCGGAGATGCTGCCTGTGTCCGAGTTCATCGCGAGTAGCTCGATAGAGAAGCTGAGGAGCAGTTTGAGAAATGTGGAATTCAAGGAAGTGCCCAAGGCGGAGAAGTTGGCGGAGGCTGTGCTGCTGTCGGATGCGTATTTTTCCAAATGTTTCGAGACGATTGTAAGTAGTGAGGTAGCGGTGGTGGGTCCGGGTTCATGCTGATGCGGAGCAGTTTTCGTGGGGATACACGATGTGGAGTCACAAGAGGAACGGGTGTGTCTCCAGCATCTTCAGCAGCAGGGAAAGCAATTACTGACATCCAACCCAGCACTACGCAATACGAATTCTGGGGCTTCGTACTGTTGGCTGCCACTGCAGTTCAGCTTTTTCGCCGCTTTCTCCGCGATCGATTTTATCGAGTCTTACGGAGCCTTCGAAAGATATTCTCCTTCTCAGCATTCCGACCTGTTCTGGAATGTATCGACCGTTGGACTCCCGAAAGCCTAACGTACGAACGCGTTCCCAGCGTCGTGGCTACCGAAAAGGATTCTCGATCATGCTTCAGATTCAAGCTCGCCCCGGTCGGTGAGACGGCTGTGATATGGCTTTATTGGATCTTGAGCTTTATCCTGAACTTTTACAACTATCGTTTCTACAACGGTAGTATTTAGTGAGTCCGCCTGTTCTCCTCCTACGCCTTCTTCCGTGCAGAGGCTTATACTTTGTCAGTTTTCCGGAGCTTCCGCATCAAATAGCCCGTTACTCGGCCGATCGAACTGGCATTCTCTCTTACGCCAATCTACCAATCTTGTGGCTATTCTCTGGCCGGAATAATATCTTCATGTGGGCAACTGGCTGGAAGTTTCCCACGTTTATTCGTTTCCATCTGCATGTTGCCTGGATAGCCACTTTGGAAGCCATAGCACACTCGATCCTATACACTTTTCTCACTGTTCCCAGTAAGTTCAATCATTCACGCGTTCTTTTGAAAAGCGAACTGATTGAGAAATGCATAGACGGAGTTTTTTGGGTGTGGTTGCAAGCTGATTGGTTCATCTGGGGAATTGTTGTAAGCATACCTGAACTACTTCCGTTACCGAGACATTGCAATGAATTGCTGACCTTCTCAAGGCAACCTTCCTCATGACCTTCTTGATAGCAGTTTCCACTCCCATATGGCTTAGAGAAAGATACTACGAACTCTTCATAGACAGCCACATCGTTTCCTCGCTTGTCGTTATAATCGGTCTGTTCATGTATGTCATACCTGCTTGATCTACATACAAACCATGATCTGACCAAGTTGCCAACCCAGTCATACAAGCGTCTTCGACCACGAATACGACTGGTACCTTTGGATCCCCGCATTCTTCTGGTTACTCGATCGGTCCCTCCGCCTCCTTCGCATCTTAGCCTTCAATTTCGGTCTGAATCGCAGCGGCATCAAATGCACAAAGACAACTGCCACTTACGACCGCGAATCCAATATCATCACCCTCGAAATTATCCCAGGACCCAAGATCGCACCCCCACGGCCAGGCCAATACTACTTCCTCTACGAGCCGCTCTCCATCCGCGGCTACGAAAATCATCCGATGACACTCGGTACCTGGTGTCGACACGGCGACGCAGCAGCCGCACACGACGAGCAAGAAGACGAGCAGTCCTACCAACTCACCCCCACCAACTCCGAAAGCTCGCAACCACTCCTCTCCTCTTCCTCCCCTTCAACCTCCACCATCCACATCCCCCCCGACGACCCTTCCCCCTCATCAAAACACCCCCACCGATCCCCCGTCGCCCAAACCCGCCTCACCTTCTGGATCCGCCCCTACGACGGCTGGACCCGCCGCCTCCGCGACAAATGTCTCAACAGCGGCAAAACCATTACCACCACCACCGCCCCCAACGGCAAGAAAACCCAACTCCACCTCTCCCGCCCCCTCATCCTCCTCGAAGGGCCCTACGGCCACTCCCACCCTCTACATGCGTACGACGCGACGGTGCTTATCGCGGGGGGCTCAGGGATCTCGGCTGCGGTTCCGTATTTGCAGGAGTGTGGGCGAGGGGTGTGGGAGATGGCGGGTGAGACTGGGGACGCGGAAGGTGGGGGTGAAAAGGGGAGGATGCGGCTTGTTTGGGCGGCGAGGGAGGAGGCGTTTATGAGGGAGGTTGTTGGGAGGGAGTTGGGGGCGGGGTTGGCGAGGGGGGAGTTTGGGGTGGAGTTGTTTTGTACGGGTGGAGTTTCTGGTGGTGGTGGTAGTGGTGCTGCTGCTGCGGAAGGGGAGTCGGGAGCGGAAGGCGGGTCTGAGGCGACCAGCAGGTCAAGGCGAATGAGTGTTGGTGGTGGGACGAGCGTTGAGATAAAAGCTGGAAGACCAGATGTTCGTTCTATTATCATGGAGACGGCGCAGATGGTTAGCGCAAAGACGTCGACTGGTGGGCGGAGAAGGATTGCGGTGCTTTTGTGCGGGCCACCGGCCATGGCGAGAGGTGTGGAGGCGGCGGTGAGGGCGGCGGCGGAAGAGTTTGATTGCTGGGTGGATTATTTCGATGAGGTGTTTAGTTGGTAGGTAGACTTTGACATAGAAACATACATTGCGTTCAGATATCCTAGGCGCCAGATACAGATCAAGATGCAGTCATTTTTTCTTATATACGATCATGACTACGGATATAGCTACGTTGTCGTACTTGAAAGGCACATCCCCCTTTTCTTTAAAGCGATAGGATCGTTGTTCAATCACTTTCCGGGATTTCTCTTTTATTAGGGGGGTGGCCACATCAGGACATGCATATCGAGTCACTTGTACCCATGGTTGGAAATCAGCCGAACAGATCACTTCTCGAGTCACTGGCAATCAACAGTCCTGTTTTGCAATAGCATTAAAAGGAATTCATGGATGCGATGTTATAAACTTCTACGAAACACTGCAATCATCAACGGCAGAGTAACGCGTAAGGGACCCCCTAGACTTATTAACTTAGTGTTAATAAGACTGTTTACCCCAATGGCAAGTGGACTATGACAGGCCCACCGGCTGTCCTGGTCAGTCTCAGTTCGGCAACTCTTGGCAAAACCAACGATGTCGAACGTCATTATGTGCATGCCATCAATAAGGTTCAAGAGAAATCTTTCCATTTAGCCAAGATTAAATTCCGTTGTATGTCACAGCAGAGTGGTGGTAGTTGCATCGCAGTTGAGCTTTCATCTTATATTAAAGTACGTGACGGGGAGAAAAGGATGCAAGTGAAGACTTCATAAGGCGCGCGCATCAACCACGCCTATCACTCCTCAAAAACCATCTCATCCCACAACTCATTCGAAAACCTCTCCTTCACCTCCCCCAACCCCCACCCCTGCGCCTTCCCAATCCTCCCCAACACCTCCCTAAAAGCCGGAATCTCTTCCTTGTATGCCACCCTCTTCAAATACCTCCTCGCGTCGACCCTCCCCTCCCCCTCACCCTCCCTCCCCATCACAACCCCATCCCACTCCTTCGCCCAATGCGGCCTAACATTCAACCTCCTCCCCTCCCCGTCGGCCAACCCCATCCACAAATCCGCAATTCTTTGCACAAAACCCGCCCACTCCTTGTCCTCGACCGCATCCGGCAGGGTCAACACCTCGATACTAGCCGTACCGTGCGGCGCGTTACCGCGTTGAGGCGCGAGAAGAAGGTCCGAGGCGCCCATGATGCGGAGTTCGAGGGTGAGCCGCATGGGGCAGTTTCCGTCTGGATAGGCGTAGACGAGGTTGATGGCGTCCCACCAGCCGCGTTGGACGACGCTGAAGTCGGGTTTGGTGGGGTCGGAGGGGAGCGAGGGGATGGGGATTTGGAATTCGGTGTCGCGTACGCGCATGTTTTGGATGCCGCGGCGGAAGTGGAGGGCGTTGGAGAGATGGGTCCTAGTGGTTTTTAAGTTAGCGAAGGGGTCTAGAAGTAAAGGTGGGAGAGGGAGTATGAAGAAGTTGGAAAGAAGGAGGATTCGGAGATCGGAATGGGGGAATATCAAATCGCAAGGAAGGGATGCGAGCAGAGAGATAGTTGTCTTAGAATACTGACTTAATAGTTGGTGTGTCGTTTTCACCAAACCTCGGAGGAAGCGCTGCCATGCCCATGGTTGCGAGTAATTGGGCCTGCCACTGGCCGGGAATGGCGTTGAAGAGCGCACTGCGAGTGAAATATTTCATTAGCCATGATTCCGCCCGACCAAGACAAGGAACAAATTTTGAAATGTGAGAAAGGGCAAGCACTCACCTCGATGTCAAAATACCCCCAATCCACCCTTCAATCCACTGCAAGAAGACAGCCGCGTCATCCGGGTAATTAACCACATCCGCAGCCGCCTCAGTCGTATTCCATGTATTCACCCACGCCTTCTGCTGGTAGGTAAACCAGAACCACTCGCTGTAATAATCATCAGCAGCACGCCTCTCGAACTCCGCACGCGCAGCTTCCAGCTGCTTCTCCGCATCCGGTTCATCGAACCAATCCGCCCGTAGCGCCGACGGTATATCCTCCTTCCGCAGGGGTGGAATAGCCAGGCCAATATCCACCTTCCGCGGCTCCATGACCGCATACGTCATAGCATCGAGCTCGAACGTGAGGTGGGTAACGACGCCAAGAAGACCGAAGGCGCCGGCCGCGGCCTTGAGTAGCTGAGGGTCGTCGATCACCTGGACTTTCCCGTTGCAGTCGACGTACTCGACGCGACGCACGTGGTCAGAAACGGTGGGGTGACGGCGGCCCGCGCCGTGGCAGATTGGGCCGTTGACCCCGCCGATAGTGACTTCGACGAGGATGACGTCGACTGGAAGGGCCCAAGCGTTGTTTGCAACAGCCCAGCGGCGGAAGTCTTCATTCGTGACGGAGACGCCGACGCGGCAGAGGCGCTTCTTCTCTGATATCTGCTCCTTGAGCTCGATCGTCTTGAGCTCGATCACCCCTTCTCCTGTGTAGTCACCGGGCCGGAGGCTCATCGGGTCGGGGATGGTAGTTACTTGCGCGAGATTGACGAAAGAGATGAGGATTTCGTTGGCTTGGGAGAAGACCGGGGACCAGCTGTGTCGGTAACCGCCGCAGCGGACGCGGAGGTTGTTTGCAGTTGCGTAACGGACGAGGTTTTGGATACCGAGAACGGTCGTTGGGAGGAAGGTGTATCGTGGGGTGTGCTTCACCGTTTGTCCCCAATTTTGGAACAGTTCGTTTGCATGGACCTGTGGTTTGTTCCGGGATATTCAGAATCGAGGTTTACGAAGAGAGGAAAATCCAGAAACAGACGATTACACGTGAGTGAAGAAAAAGTCAGGAGTGAGACAGAGATGATATTTGAGAGAGTGGCAGAGTATTTGGATGGAAAGAGCCGGGAGAAGTCTAGATCCTGCGAATGGGGGCACAAAGATGGCGGTCTTTAAGATTTCACCTACCTCCATAATCTTCGTCTTGGCCTCATCTTCATATATCTTTGGCAAATCACGCTCCACCGGCTTCCTCACGCCAAAGCAACTCCCAAACAGCGCCTTGACGTCGAGCACCTTGAAAACCAGTTCTTTCAGCGCACGTAAAAAGGAGTGTGATCCGCTGCTTTTGTCCTTGGTCTTACTCTCTCCCACCACGCCATGTTGCTTCGACGCAGGCAGCACGAATGCCCTCCCCTGCAGCGCATCGCCAGCCGACTTTCCATCTATGAAAGCGTTGATCTGCTCCTTCAACACCGATTTCTCTATTTTGTCCATTGAGGCTTTGAACGCATTGGTGTGACGGAATGCGCGCAAGAAGCCGCGGATCTGGACTTCTGGGTCGAAGTCGTTTCGCAGGACGGGACGGATGACCTCGTCCTTTAGCGGGGCGGTGTCGACATTCTGGCCGGCGGCGCGCCGTTTGTACTCGTCGATGTGGTCGAGGATGTCGTGCAGGATGTGATCGCGCTGTAGGATATGCGACGCGAGCTGGTGGAGTTTATCACCGCCGCTATCGGAAGATGGTCCGGACGAAGGCATGATGGCGGGAAAAAAGAGAGAGAAAACAATTCCGAAGAGGGAGTGTGGGGCAAGTTTATGGAGCAGGACAGCCTAGATATAAGGCTGTTGGGAAGCGATGGTGCAGGCAGAAGAGCCCCATCACAAGGCTGGGGTGTCAGCGTCCAGGGTGATCTGACATGGCCAGGGTCCCAGGCTGACCGCTCTCAGGCGGAGCCAAGAAGGGCTTGCGGCTTGCGTAGGCTGAGAATCGTTCATCGTGACACTCAGCCGCACGGGGGCCACCGCCTCTTTTTCGTATCTGCTGACGGTTGACCGCAATCCATGATTCTGGCGATTCGGATGCCAAGCGAAAGAAGAAACGGGAAGGCGAAATGGGTGAGAGAGCTGAGTTTTGACTGTCTCGAAGCATAACAAGGGCAGCTGAGCCAGTGACGAGAAGAGCTGAGACCCAGCGAAGTCTATTAGACGAAAATGTAACGAGGATGGACAATGGTGTAGGGTCAGGAGACGTTCGCTCAAGGGTGAGGCTTCGCGAGCTTAAGCTTAACTTTCCCAACGCCTCCCCGGAGAACAGGGGGAAAAGAGAGAACGGAAGCTTGCGGCAGGATTTTGGGCCGCGGTGGTACAATAAAACAAACAATATTCGTCGAACCAGTGCTGGTCTGGTCACAGGACTCTCACCAAGAGTTTCTGGGAAACAGCCGGACACCGTGACGGGCGAACGCGTAACGCCTGTCCGGGACGCACACAGCCCAGACCAAGGCAGTGGGACGAGTAGCTGGGAGCTCGATGGTGACTGGTGTGACGGACAGGGGCAGCCCGGTAGCAGAGGGGGAAAGTGGATGAGGACAACGGCGCTGGAGCTGAGGACTTGGCCCGGCTGATCTCCGGCTGAGGCGCCATCCACGCTTCCCAAACGGGAAAATCCCCCAGCGCGCTCAGCTAAGATTCAATGATCAGGAAGCCGCCACGAGCTCAGCCCTCGCACACCGTCTTGCCCGCGTCGAATGCGGCAAATGGAGCGTACCGAGTCGCTCAAGTGTGGGCGGCGCTGCGGTGACGGTGGCATCCGCGGCGCCTGAAGCACCCATCCACATTGGCCAGACGCGCATCTTGTCACCTTCACTTCCTCAAGGAAGCTTATCCCAGTGACATCTATCAGCCGGAAGCTGGAAATCTGGAGATCGTGTCAAATATGCCAACCCCCCTCACAGCACAGAGCGAAAGGAAGCACAACCACCAAACTCCCTCCAGGTCTTCAAAATCCGAATTCGCAGTTACAGCAAGCAATACCAGGAACAACGGAAACAACCTTCCTGCCCGACGTCGCCCGACGCCGCCCGACGCCCCTGCCCTCCCGCGGATGCCTCAGGCCACAACCGCCCCGCCGTAGGCAGCAGGCAGGCGCAGCACCAGGCTCGATCCATCACACCCAAGAAACACCTCTTTCTTCCTTCCAATAACCGCAAACGCCATCGGCACATCATCCTCCTTGATCAGACCGAGGGCTCGCAGGTAGGTGTGTTCAGGCGGCGTTGGTTGGCCATCAAGGTGTATGCATGAACGCCTCGCTTCCGAGTTATCTCACGTCATATTTGGCACGTCGGGCGGTACATATCCACTTTTGGCGCGTTCTTATCTCTCTTTCGCCCCTCCCCCTCTCCTCTGTTGTATGCTAAAAGACCGGTTGAGCGTCTCTCCAGCAGCGCGCGTGAGGCGGGGACCAAGAGAGCGGGAAGGGAATGAGGCCAAAGAACAGGTACGTAAGCAGACACCGGCCCCCATCCAATCTACTTTCAGGAAGCCGTGCTACGGTGCTGAGGAGGCCACAACACAAGAACAACGCCATCACAGACATGCGAATCCGCCACAGCATGGACAAACCATCACACAACTACGCATAGAGGCATCGTTTCATAGGACCCTCGCTTTTCAACACCCAACACAGATAGGTACGTACATACAACAGAGGAGCAGCTAGCTACAGCCGCTCCAACAACCTACAAACGTATGTAAAGCGACGACGATGATCCAGCCGTTGAAGAAGAAAAAAGAATAAGATATTTCCCATCGTCAATCTCAAGTTTCGATATACGACTCAGCCCCCAGAATTCGCGCGCGCGCGAGAGAGAGAGGGAGGGAGGGACAAGAGCAGATATCTCACAATCCCATTCAGCGCCGCCGCATAACGACGCCAACCCACGCATCCGACCGACCGACCGACCAACTCCAGCTAGTACTCGTACACGAAGCCAAGCCAAGACAAGCCCAAGGCCCAGGGAAGGGAGGGAAAAAGCAACACACATGCACGTAACCCGTTGAGGAATTGCCCGTAATGCCGACTCACGCGTCGCCTCGTCATTTCTCTTCTACTACACATCCCGACGAGTCGAGAAAGGCCACCAATCAGAACACGTCCACCGCCAAACAAATAAGCCAAAGAAGCAAAACATCCGTAAATCCGAAGGGGCTCTACGCGCTCCCCTCAGACAGCGAAATCTTCATCTTCTCGTCTAGCCCTACGAAGCAACAACAACCACAACCATAATCGCGCGCGCTCTGCTGTTGAAAGGTTGGAAAACCAACCCGGTGGGGGAAGGTTGGGGTATCATAAAACATGTGGCGCGAAGCAGGTATGAAACCCAAAAAAAAAAAAAGCGCAATGCGAGGCGAAAAAGAAATTGCCAGGCCGTTACAAGGGTGAAGAGAAAAGAAGCAAGCAATTAACATGCGAAACGCCATTACAAAGCAGTCCGGAAAAACAAGTCGCTTGAACGCAGCACGAAAAGCAAAAAGCAGTCACTGAGGAAGCCAAGAAGCGGGAGGGGGAGCGGCGAGTCGTCTGCAGGGATCGGCGACTTCCGAAGGGCATGGGAGCTCGAGCTGCCAGAACCTGTACAGCTGGTGGGGACCCATTACTGAAGCATTCTAGCCACAGTGGAGTGACGAGATGACGGCGGGAAGGACCGTTGCCTAGTCAATGCTACGCAAGCACGGTCCTTATCCTTCGTCGCGGATAACGTAAGAGGTGGCGGAGCTGAGCAGTCCGGTCTGCTAACCGGTCCCAAAGTCCTTTACCAGGCCCGACAGCAGCATGCAGAATTTGGCATGCAGCTCTACGAAGAAGTTCTCCTTGCCTACGATCTCGGCTAGTCCCTTGGCGCGCATGAGATCCCGGCTTACCCGAGGATAGCCATCTGGATCAACCTTCTTCGCAGCGAGGAAGGACGAGACTGGAGTGATGTTGCGCGTCGTCGGCGAGGCCGGAGATCCCACGTTGCTATGGGCAGGCGTGGGAACGAGCGTGTTGGGCTTGCCACCGGAAACCTGGACGCTCGCACGACGCGGAGCGCTGCTGCCGCCAGAACAGCTAAGCGGAGGAGTGATGGTACCTGGACCCGCCGCTGACGTGCTAGGCCTCATCTGCACCGGAGGAGATGCAAGCGTCGACTCCTGCTCGAGCACCTGGTTTGCCATGGCGATTATCTGATTTGCAATCTGTTCAAACACCTCGGTGATCTTGACCATGGCCATGCTGACGCGCCAGCTGTCGCGGCCTCCGAGAGCAATGAGCGCATAAGTGCGTCTTCGGCCCCGAGCACGGGGATCGGGGATCCGGAATACATAGGCGATTGTGTAGCCCAGAACTGGGTCGCCAAAATACAGCGGGCCGGAGGGGGCGCCGCGGGGGAGGAGCTCACAGGAGAGCGTACGAATACAAATGCGCCGAAGACGGGAGTATGCGGACGGCGAGACGGGCTGGCGGGTGGTGAGATAGGTCAACGTATGCGTGTGTGCGTTGCGCGGTGCAAACAGAGGCGAAGCGGGAGAAGAAGACGTAACGCTGGGCGGAGAACGCGAGAATGACGTCGACGCCTGGGACTGCTCATCGGACGATTCCGAGTTGGTATCTCGATCGTCAGAGATTCTGGAGCCGCGGGCTATGATGGACTGCGTGGTGCGCAGCACCGGACTGCCGTTCTGGCCTCTGCCGTCCTTGGACGGACTGCCCGGAGCGCCGTCGGGCAGCTGTTCGGTGACATTCTTGGGGACAAGGAATGAGCAGTTTTCACAGCTCTCGCTGTCGCCGTCGCCCAGGTTACTGCTGAAGGAGGCAGTGTTGCTCTTCTCCGAGATGCTCGGGAAGTAGGGGTTGTGGGAATTCTTGGGCGACTTGGGGCTCGTTGGGGGGGTTTCGAAGGGCGAGGAGAGCGGAGGAATGGCGGGCGAGTCGTTGAAGTAGGACGGCTTGGACTGATCGTCGGCGGGGGGCGTATCGCAGGGGTGGCAGGTGGCGCAAGTGCCTTGGGTGATCTGGGTGCAGAGCACTGAGGTGGGGCCGTGGACCTCACAGAAGTGAGCAAGAGAGATCTGCCACGGTTAGCAAGGCGGGCGACGAGCGGAGGGCGCGGCAACAAGGGGAGACAGGCACGCGCGCAGCCCGGGGCAGGGGAGCTAGCGCGATCTGGCGGGCGTCGCGTGCAGCATGTCTTAGACGGGCTCGGGGAGCAGAGGCGTGCGTACAATGAAATCCATGTTGCAACGCGGGTGGGCGCGGCGGTCTGCTCACGCGAAATTCATCTTGGGCGGGGGCGCGCGTGTCGGGGGTGCGTGGAGAGGAGGGCGGGCGGGCGGCGCAGGTATAGGGCGAGCGCTGGCAGCCTGTGACTCCGATGCTGGCCGGGCGGAAGCGCGCCGTGGACGTCGGCAGCGGTGGTGGCGCCGAGGAGCGAGACAGGCGGTAAGCGGATCGCCGCGGTGCGAGCGGGACTCGGCGGGCAGGCTGGGGGAGGGCGGGCGCGCGGTGGGCGGCGTGGGGAGGTGGTGTGGAGGGCGGGCGCGGGTGGTGGAGGAGGGCGTGTCTGAGGCGGCCCGCGGTGTCGGGAAGAGGTCAGGGAGGCGGAAGCCGTCCGGGGCGGATTGCGCGGGCAGGCAGAGGTGGTGTGCGGCGGGCGCGTCGTCTTTTAACGATCGGGGAGGCGGCACCCCGGTCGGCTTATCTGAGGCGGGCGCGAAGCGGTCAGAACAATCGTGGTGACGGCCATTGGCGATGCTCTGGCCCCGGCTGGGTGCAATGTAACGGCATGGCCCCGGCCACCACGCGTTTTCATGCTCCGCTAGCGACGCCTCCCGCGCCCAACAGCCCGCACGATCACCGCCGGCGAGCTGCCCCGAGCGCCCTCAGGCCGGCTGCCAGAGGCGCCGATTGCGCGCGCCTGATTCGCCGCGGTGATGTCAGCCCCCGGGCAGCGCGGCGCCGCATCGGGCAGGCGGTGCTGATCGCCGCGGCGCTGCTGCGAGAGCCTCCAGCGGCGCGCGCGATCGACCTGCGCGGCCGGCGCTGCAGGGCCTGCAGCGCGGTGGAGCGGCGCAAACCCGCGGCCTCACGAGACCACATGCTGCATCCATCTCCGCAGGGTCCAGACAGCCCCATCGGCGGGCTTGCGGTCGCGTAATGGCTACCTCTAGCACGCCCGCATGCGACTCGAGAGCCTCGCAGCCGCCTGCACGACATCCGCCGCCGCCGCCCAGCAGCCGCGCCCAGCAGGCCAGCCCCCCGGCCGCCGGCCAGGAACAGGGCGCGCGCTGCCCGCCGTGAGCGCGCGCAGCCTCCGCCTGACTCGGGCGTGGAGAGGCGCGTTTGAGTTGGCCGCCGCAGCTCGGCTAATGCGGGCGCCCCTGTCGCTGGCCGCGGCCGAGCGCTGCCGCTTGCTTCTGGCAAATTTCCGCGCCGGCGAGCGCAGCGCGCGCCTCCCGCAGCAGCAGCGCACACGCCAGACGAAAACCCAGAAGCCCGGATCCTGGAGGATCGGCGTCGCGCTGCGTGCGCCCGCCGGCAGCATGCCTGCGGCCGCGGCCGTGTGCCTCGCGGACGGTCTGCCGCAGAGAGGTGCGCCGGAGGCCCTGAAGCGCGCGGCGCCGCTGGTCGCGCTGCCTCGGCCGCGGGCTTCTCTCCAGCAGCCGCCGCGTGCCTGACCGGTTGCTGGCTAGTCTGGCCTCTGTTTGCCGCCGCGCCCGCCATCGCCCACCCGGGCATAACGCGCAGCCGGCCCTTCCCAAAGCGGCAGCGGGGCGGAATTTTCTCGACGTGTCTCAGCCCCGTTGTGCTTCGCCTTCTGGGGCAGGACCCTGGCGAGGCCACGGCAAGAAGACGCTGTTGAGTAAACAGCGCGGCTCTAGCACGTTGGCGGTGCCCCCGAGCGCTGCCGCGTCCGGCGCCCGCTCGCTCCCGAGACAAGCCTTCGCGATACGCTGGGCCGGCGTCCGTGTGCTCGACGAGTAGCGGCGGACGCAATCTCATCAGCCTCGCCCTCATCCGCCCTGTGCAGCCGTTGCATCGCCGGCGCCCCTTGTGGCAGTGTGGCTGCAACGGCACAACGCGGCCCGCATGCAAAACAGCCGACGAACGATGCATCTCGCAAGGGAAAATGCAGGCGCTTCTCTTTCTTCAACTCCACACTCGCTCCGGCCTGCCCAAAGCCCGTGATTTGCGCGGTCGACGACTCGATCCGCCGCGGCGACTGCCGCACCGCATATATTGATCCGTCGCCGTGTCTCGCACACCCCGGGTGTGCTTGTCGCCCTGTTGCCTGACGACGGCTCCGGCACCGCTCTCTCGCGGCCTTCCCCTGGCCGACTCCGCGCATGTGGGCTGTCACGCGTTCCGATCCGTCTCGCCTGCAACTCTGCGGTGTGCATCGCCGCTACTCGCGCCCGAGAAATCTCGTGATGGCTGCGGCACCGCGCGAGTCGCGCCGTGACGGACAGGGGTACATCATCGTCGATGATCACCTCGCATCTCGCTCGTTGACGTACATAGTAGTCATGCTCCACGGAGAGTCCCTCGCAAATCAGCAGCTGCTCGCAATAAGCAACACGACGCCGCGACGGCCATGTGACAACGGACAAGACTTCAGCCTGGACGTTCCCCGTGCCCGCACATAGCAACCACATCAAAGCACCGCAGCAACGGCCAGGCTGAGGTCATGAGTGCTCGCCCCGGGCCCTGCTGCCTAACCGCCAATGGTCCTGTTTTCCCCTTCCTGCCTGTGCTTCTTATTGCTGCTGCCGTGCTTCCCACGCCCGCTGAAAAAGCCTCAATACACCAGGCGCCGGAAAGCCACGAGGCCGAGCCGGGTTCCCGCGCTTCTAGTGTGCTGCTGTGCCGCCGTCTCTGCTACTTCTCGCCGCACGATGCAGGGGGCAGGGATGCCCAGCACACGGATGGCAGCATTTCACATGCTTGCGAAAAAGGACGCTGACGGGGATGAGGGGCGGGAGGAAGGATGCTGGATGGGCCATGTGCTACTGCGGCTCGGCCGCTTCGCGCCGCACGGAACCTCGCGTTTCGCTCGCTCGCCTCTTATTTTTGTCTCCGCCCAGCGAAACCGTGTGCAAAAGGGACAGAGTGGTCTGCCCGTCGAGCGGCTTCGTTTACCCAAACGCTCTGCCGGGCTGATGCATGCCCGTCACCTTCCGGCGCCGGCTATTTTGGCCACGTGGAGAGCCAAAAGCGATGGCTCCAAGGCAGGTATTCCGCCGTCTTGCTATCTCCAACCCTCCTTCTCTGTGCACGGGTGTTTTGGATAGAGGCAGCGTTGCGGCGCTTGGAGGCGGTGGGAAACAGTGACGAGGCTGTCAGCCGCTACTCCAAGCCGTCCTGTTGCAACGTAGGGGGACGTGCGTGAGAGCTGCGCAGATCTCACGCGGCTGTGCCTGGTCTGCAAATCTCCAAATCGGTGCCTGAGGCACACAACGCAGAGTCGAGCGTTGGGAGCATCCCCGCAAGGCGTTCCAACAGGCTCTCAATCCAACATCATCGCTGCGAGCATTCGGCGAACCCAAGCGTCACCGCTCGAAGGTTAATCCGCGGCAATGCCTGAAATGGTGAAGCGGCGCCTTATCGATGCTGCAGGCTGCGATTCAGCATGTCTGTTTCACTTCTCCCTTGGGCGAGCACTTCCCGGCCATAACATGCAATATCAAAAGAGCGGTGGGAAGGGCCGATCAGAAGATCAGATCTAATCGTGGAGATGCTGCAGCCTCGTTCCTGGCCTCTCGCTCCCCGCAGAGCTTGAAGAGAAGTCAATCTGCTCTTTTGACCATGGTGTTTTCAGCCATTCTTGCTTTTGCCATTCTCAACGGCACAGAGCTGCAAATCCATGAACAAACTTTCAGCGGCTGCGCCTCCGCTCTTTCTCCCCCATGCACGACCGTTGGGCTTGAATGTTCGTTGCCGCCCGCTGCCTTCATACACCGTGCAGACAGACATACACGACGCACCGCCGATCAGACCATTTGCCTATTTGCCTGTGGAACAAGGCAAAAACGCGCGCGCGTAAACAGCAATATGCACAGCTGCCCGTCAGCGGGAGCCGGAGTGTCTGACTACGTAACCAGCCCCCAACCAACCAGGCATCCAGCCGCCCAACCACCCGCCCTCCTCCGCGTACCTATATCCCACCGGGAAAGATATGCACGCAGATCACCTCCATTCACACACCGGAGCGAAGACAGGCACGCGTGGACCCTTCCTCCGCCCTGACGTTCCCCGGCCCCGATGACGCAACCACGCAACCAGGCACACACCACATCGCCCTTTGCCCCAATGATGTTGACGTCTTCAATTTTCTTTCGGCGCTCGCCCTTCCCCTACCTCCGCCGCCTAAACAACAGCGGCTATTTGCACCTCTCTTCATTTCGCCCCGTTGCCGTCGCAAAGCGAGCTGTCACACCATGCCGTCATCAGCCAGTCAAAAATAAATAATAATAAATCCGCTTCTGATGTCGCACAACATCAGCCCCAGCTGCCCCGGCAGCAAGTCAGATCGGCTGCCTGTCGCCACCCTGCCGCCATGCCCACGCGCCCACGCGCCCGTCCCGGCGCTCGGGTGTAGCGGTGCTTGCTTCCGGTGACAGGCGGCGCACGGGCAGTGACGGCTGGGTGACGGCTGACGGCTGACGGCTGACGGGTCGTGCGTGCTGATCACTATGTCGTGTCCGCGTCTGTCTGTCGTGTGGTGTAGAGGTGCATATGTGATGATATGCTTCCAATGATGCTTGCTTGCTTGTGCGGCTGCGCTGCGCTGCGCTGCACTGCGGCTGCGGCTGCGCGCGGACGGGTGGTGGGTGGGCAGGCAGGCAGGCAGGGATAGGATGGGTGTGTTTGCATGTGCGTGCATGCAGACGCAGAGTGCGCACGATGGTGATGATGATAGTGGTGGTAGAGGCGGGGGGGTTGATATGCATGCGTACATACCTCCGGAGTGCGCCGAAGAGGAAAGGGAAAGAAAGGGTCTACGCGTCTACGCCTGCAATGAGAAGCTTTCCCAGCAGTTGACGAAGATCGACCGGGAGTTTTGGGTGTGCGGGGGGCCATGATTGGTGAAACCAGCTGCTTTTTTCCCTTGGAGAGTTGCGGATAGACGTGTGCACCTTGCTGTTGATCCTACCCTGCTTTTGCTGCGGAGCTTCCTCCTGCGCCCCACTGCGGGCTGATCGACGATGGTGGCAACGGGTGATTGCAGCCCAGCCGTGTCTCGGTCTTCCACGGACACTGTCTCTTGCGTCTTGTCTGGGATTGCGAAGTTATGTGGCGGCCCTCGAACCGCAATACCATCAAGTGTCAGTTCGCATATGTGTGCGTGTGGTAATTCAAATTTTCTTGCATAAAAGCTGCATGCTTGTAGCATGTGAGGGTACAAAACAAAAAGCAAAAGCGTGTGCGACGAGTGAAGCATGCCTGCGCCGAGATAGGAAATCTTCATCTCGATCTAAAAGAAAAACCAAAAAAAGAAAGAGAAGAACAGGCCGAGAGGGAAACAAAACAACACCGGCCGCCCGGTGCTGGTATGGGCCAGGGAGGCCATAAGATAGGGGGTTTTTGGTTTTGAGGGCGGAAAAACGACAAGATTGGAAGATATTATGTAGAAAGTCAAATGAGTCCTTCGGATTACCACTTCCAGTCAAGCACGGAAAGAGCATAACAATATTGATATACAACACCAATAAAGTTACACAGTCTTGGCGCTGCTCTATCGAAAATCTAAAGTTTAAAGTTTTTTACTTCTCTCGTTCCGAATCAGCCTGGATCTACCTATCAAACTCTCACACGATCGTCCCAGCAGCCTTCAACACGCTTCCCTGCTCTAGACTCAGCTCCCCAACTCCACCCTCTTCTCCAACACGCTCCTCGCCTCCGCCTCAGTCAGGCTCTCGAATCCCAGCTCTTCCAACACCAGCCTCGCCTGCTCGTTATCCGCAAAAACCTTCTTCTCCACGTCCCACAACCCCATCCCCTTACCCGAAGTACCATCACCTTCGACGTCAACAGTGCCTTCTTCCTCTTGGCTGGATGCCGCTCCCCTAGCTCCCTTCACCGGCAAGCCCAGCAGCGCCACGCCCTCCCTGATCTTCCTGAGGCCGCTGGCCGCACAACCCTCGCCTGCCCAGCGATCCACAAGCTCGCTGAGCGCGCCCACGTCGGTGGCGAGCTGTGCGGCGCCGGCTGTGCTGAACGAGTGCCTTGTGAGAATGCCGTCCCAAAGCCCTTGCTGGAGCGCCACGCATGTCTGACGGGCGATGCGTCTGAGGGGAGCACGAGCGAGAGCATGGCTGAGAAAGGAGAATGAGGACGTCATGTAGGCAAGGCAGGGCTCCAGTTCGGCCGTGATGGTGGACGGCTGGGCGTGGGCGGCGGCAGCCGTTGAGATGGTGGCCCAGGGGTTGATGGCGCGGTAGGAGCGGAGGGATTCACGGATGTTGTAGGCCAGTTGGTCGGCGATGATTCCCTCGGAGCGGACGCGTAGGCGGTTGTATGCGCCCGCCGTCTCGTCGAAGAGCGCTCCTGTGTCATCGTCGGAGCCGACGGCGCTGGATGTGCGTTCGGCGACCGCTGCGACGGACAAGGGCCCTGCGAGGTTCTGGGAGCGTCGCCGGCGGGCGCGATCTTGGAGCTCGTCCCACAATTCGAGGAAAAAGACGTCGTCACTCCAGTCGCGCATAGCGCGCTCGAGATAGTCTGCACTGCCGAAAACACGGCAGAGACGGTCCAGGCCGGCGACGCCTTGTAGGTTGGCTTGCTCTTCGCGACTGATGCCTTGCACGGCACGGCCGACCGAAGAGGTCATAGTAAGATAGGCCTCCAGACTAGAGTGCAAGCGCTCATGGAAACGATCAAAGATGGAGATTTGGATGTCGATGAGGAACGTAAGCTTCTGTGAGAATGAAGACAGTGGCCTGTATCGATCTGAGTGACATGGATTAGTATCGTAGAATACGTAGGTTCAGCTGCTTGCGTACCAGTGATGGTCTCAAGGAGATCGTTGACTCGAATAGCAGCCTTAGTAGGCTTAGTCGCGCCTGGGTCGACACTGTCGTAGTCGAGTTCCCCACTGTCGGGAGTGTCGATGATGCTCTGGTATCTTGCGAGGGCAACTAAATCGTATGATTAGAACACTAGTCGTGCAGGCAAAGTGTGAAATATCGACTGTGCCGCCCGACATCCTGTTCGTACGACACCTTTGAAGTATACCACGGCGTTTGCCGCACACCACGATTCCAGGAGGCACAACTGTAGGACAAGATTATGCGTGGCCAGAGACATGGGTGATGGTTTTCACATGCAAGTGGGCACATCTGCTTTCCTCTGCCCGGGCTATTTCACTGGGCAGAAGAGAGGCGGTAGGGCAAAGATTTAAAGAATGCACGGAAACAAACTTACAGTCTTTCTCGACCTGGAGCCATCGGCCGAACCAGTCTTGCGTGACAAGCACTTCCCACGCAAGACCCTTCCAACCCTCTGCTCCGTTGCCGCCATCGTACCTCCAGTCCTCTTTGAGGGTGGTATCAAAGTTCATAACCTCATGCACAAGATGGCTCAACAGCTGCGGCTGGCTCGCGACCGTGGGCAAGGTCGAGAAGATCTTAGAGCGGAGCATGGGCAGCAGAGCAGTGATGAAGGCCGAAGTGGCGTCGACGTAGGCAGCATTTAGAGCCAGATTGGTGCCTCTGAAATGGGTAAGGAGGATTGGCTGGAGGTTGTCGACGATGAAGCCATTGTACGAGTTCAGCAGGTCAATGATGTGCGAGAGGAAGTACTCAGGCTTGTCCAGGCGGTTGGTGGGTTTGTCTCCTTCAAAGTGATACCTGAAGCGCATTTCCAGCGGCTGAACAAGGACCTCGAGAGGCAGCAACACCAGCGGAGCCTGGGCTCCCTTGGCGCCAGGCGCACTGCTCTCGGCAGCTTCAAGGTCCGGTTTCTGCAGGGCCAACAGCTTGCCGACGCTGGCGGCCCATTGCTCTTGCAGCGAGCCGAGGAAGGTAGTCTCGGGGCGCTTGGGCCAGTCTGTCTTCTTCAGCACGGCGTCAAGCTCGTGCGAGAAAGCATCGCGGAGCTGGCGGCGCACTTGCTGGGTGGTGCTCGCAATGTGGTCGATGAGATGCGGGGCGGCTCCCTCGGCCTGCTCGTGCAGCGGGGCAAGGCTGGCATCCAGGGCCTTGAGCTGGCGGTAGGACGCGAGGGCAGCGTCGCCGGACGTGTCGAGGCGGGCATGCGACTCCTTGCTGTGCATGAGACTCAGCCAACCGCAGCGTGTGGGATGGAGCGAGCATACCTCAGCTCGCTGATCTCGCTCAGCCGCTGGGTGTAGCGGGCGGCAACGTCCAGCGTGTGCAGCTTGGCCATGCTCTGCGCAAAGCGGGCCACGGCATCGTCGCTGGCGTCGGAGCAGGTGACGATGTGCAGGCGGCGGTCGATGTCGGCCTGGGCGGCGTGGAAGGCGGCGTGCTGGGCGCGGAGGGCGAGGGCGTGGTCGGCGGCGGCGGCGCGGGCGTCATGGGCATCCTTCTCGGCCTGCTCGAGCTGGACGGGCGTCAATGCGGGCCGCTGCAGACACGGGGCGGGGACTCACCTGCTGGCGGAGCAGGCCGTGCTGGGCGCGGACGTTGGACAGCAGGACGTCCAGCTGCTCGAGATCGGCGGCGGTCTGCAGGCGGTCGTCCAGGTAGGCGGCAGCCCTCTCGTGGACGTCGGCCATGGCGTGCGTGACGTGGACGGCGGGTGAAGCGGTGGCACCGTTGGGCGGGCGTGCGGCAGTGGCAGGGCTGGCGCGGGCAGATCTGACCGCGATCTCCGACCCTGGACGCAGCCGCGCGATCGCTCGCTAGAGAAATCCTGCAGCCATCCTGGCCGCTGCCATCACCACTGCTATTTAGCCCTGCCCGCGCCGCCCGCCCCCGCCGCCTCACCTCTCGCACTCGTCGCGCGCGCCCTCCCGCCCGCCGACTCTCGTTGCCCGCTTCCCGCGCGCCGCGTCGCCCGCCGCACAAATGCCCAAGGAAAACAAGAAACGCGGCCGCCGCGAGGAGCGCAAGAAGCGCAAGCTCGAGCTCCACCACGATGACGACGACACCCAGGCCAAGCGCTACAAGGGGGACGCCCAGCAGGACTACGTCGCGCTCGGCGCAGAGCGTGCGGAGCCCCTGGCCGCCGAGCCGCGCGAGCAGCCCGCGCCTGACGCAGACATGGTCTTCTACGGCATGCTGGACGACGAGGAGCAGGAGTACTTCAAGCGCGCCGACGAGCTGCTCGAGCTGAACCAGTTCGACGACCCGGACTCGCGCGCCCTGTTCCTGGCCAACGTCTACCGCGAGGCCGACGGCAAGGAGCTCAAGCTTGCCAACAGCCAGTCCTGCTCCAGGCTCATGGAGCGCCTGATCCAGCTGTCCGACGCCAAGCAGCTCAAGAACCTCTTCCAGAAGTTCAGCGGCCAGTAAGTCTCGACTCCCTCCCAAGCGCCGCTCTGCTAACGCCTCAGTTTCCTCAACCTCATCCAACACCGCTTCGCCTCCCACTGCTGCGAGGCCCTCTTCATCCAGTCCGCCCCCGTGGTCACCGACGAGCTCGTGAACCCGCCCGAAGACCAATACATCGACCCCCAGGACGTGCAGGTCTCCATGGAGAATCTGTTCCTGTACGCCATAAACGAGCTGGAAGGAAACTTGGGATACCTGATGACCGACAGGTTCGCCTCGCACGCTTTGCGGGTGCTGCTGGTGGTTTTGGCTGGCGAGCCGCTTGCGCGCTCCTCGCACCGGTCTCTGTTGCACAGCAAGAAGAAGGAGAAGGTCACGGTCGCCCAGGCCGAAAAGTCGGAGAACATTTTGGAGAAGCGGACGGTTCCCGGATCGTTCCTACAGGCACTGGAAATGATGCTCAAGAACAGCGTCGCCGGCCTGGATACAAACTACCTCCGTGCCTTGGCCACCCACCAGACGGGCAATCCAGTCCTCCAGCTTCTCATCCGACTGGAACTGGGCCAGTTTGGCAAGCAGCGCGCAAAGGACGAGGCTTCCATCACTCGCACGCTACTCCCCGACGACCCTATCACCGAAGACACGGACAGCTACAAGTTCATCAACGGACTCATCTACGACGTCATTGGGTCCCGCCTGGTGGAAGCCATCGTAGAGGCCGCGCCCGGCAAGATGTTCAAGGCCCTGTACAGAGAGCTCTTCAAGGAGCGCATCGGCAGCCTGGCACGCAACGAAATTGCTGGCTACGTCGTAACCAAGGTGCTGGAACGGCTGAGCAAGGAGGACCTGGAAGAAGCAATGCAGCTGATCCTGCCGCAAATCCCAGGGCTGGTGGAGCGCAACCGGACGGTGGTGATCCGGACGTTGATCGAACGATGCGTGGCAAGATCGGTCGATACCGCACCAATTGCGGCGAAGCTTGAGACAGCCTACTCGGGGGCCAATGGCTTCGACATTGCACGCTTGCTGAGGCTAGGCGAGGCGGTGACGGCCAACGGCGGCAAAGCCAACGCCAACGGGCAGGCCGCATCCACCCATGTCAGTCCGGACGGTCTGCACGGATCATTGCTCGCTCAGGCAATGCTCGCCGCCCCCGGACCGTTGAGTACGCTTATCTTCGACTCTCTGGCCCGATTGGGAACGCCTCTGGCGTTGAACATGGCAAGATCGGCGGCTGCCAGCCGCGCGCTGCAGGGGGCTCTGACTTCACCGATCGCCACAATCATCTTCCGCCGCAAGGTCATCCAGCAATTCTACGGCCACATTGGCGAGATGGCGCTCGATCCGTCGGCGTCGCACGTCATCGACGCCATCTGGGAGGGCACGCACGGACTGGCCTTCATCCGGGAACGCATTGCGGAGGAGCTGGCGGAGAACGAGGCGGCGCTGCGCGAGTCGTTCGTGGGCCGCAAGGTGTGGAGGAACTGGAAGATGGACCTGTACAAGCGGCACCGGTCCGAGTGGGTGTCTCAGTCGCGCAACAACGCCGGCGACGGGGCGTTTGTGCCGTTTCCGGAGAACACGGCAGACAAGAAGATGGGCAGGGCGGCCAAGTCGGGGATTGAGGCGGCTCGCGCGCGCAAGCTTGCGGCAAAGCACGGCAGAGCAGCGGACAGGGGCGCGGACAAGACGAAGGGCAAGGAGAGGGCGTCGCACAGGGCGGGCGGGCGGGCGTAGCGGAGGGCGCCGCATCGTACGAGGAGCACGCGGCAGAGGGGCCTGGAGGAGCGGCATGCCTTGTGTCCGGGCTGAGGCTGGAGACGAGATCGGAGACCCAGATCGGCGGGTCGGGATCGGCTGTCAGCGCGTTTGGCGCGTCTCGGTCGGCAGCTGCATGGCGCCATCATCGACCCCTGCCGGCCGGAAAAGTCAGCTTCAATTCCGTCATCTCGACTTTTTTTTTGCTTGTTCGACCTGCACGGCGACACACCCCCACTGCGGCTGCGCTGCACCACCTGCATCTGCATCTCTGCGCCCTCTGTTCCTCCCGCTCTGCACCATGGCCGCGAACGGCTCCGCTCACCCCACCGCCGTCGACGCTCTGCCCTCCCGCGCAGACGAAGTTGCCGAGGTCCGCGCGCCCGCCGCCCTGTCTCTGACGTGCTGACTGACGTTTCCGTTCGTGCAGCTGCTGGACGCCGTGCAGAAACTGCTCATTCCGTTCATCCGCGCCGCCGACGAGGATGCCGCCACCAAGCCCGCCGGCCGCGGCCTCGCCGTCGATGGCAACGAGCCGCGCACCGTTCTGGTCGATCCCCAGCCGCCGAAGAAGCTCGACGCGCTCCTGAATCTACAGCTGCCGCAGGATGGCGTGGGCAAGGAGGGACTGCTGGAGGTTGTGCAGCGCATACTTCAGTACTCGGTCAACACGTGGGACCAAGGCTTCATGGACAAACTATATGCTTCCACAAATGCTGTACGTAGGGTAGATGCCGCCGGACGCGGCTATCATAATGGCTTAATACTTGCAACTGCTGATGCTCATGTTCCTTCAGGTTGGCGTTGCGTCTGAGCTGATTCTCGCAGTCTTGAACACTAACGTAATCCTCCTTCACCCTCACGACTCATGCGCCATAATGGCCCGCTGACTCGATGCCACGGGCCCAGGTTCACGTCTACCAAGTATCCCCAGCCCTCAGCCTCATCGAGAAGCACACTACCAAGCAGCTGGCCGCCCTCTTCGGCTTCACGGGCCCGAACGCCGGCGGCATCTCGCAGCCCGGTGGCAGCGCCTCCAACGCCACCTCCGTCGTCGTTGCGCGCAACACGCTTTACCCGGAAACCAAATCCGCCGGCATCCATGGCTCCTCGCGACGCTTCGTCCTCTTCACCTCAGCGCACGGCCACTACAGCCTCGAGAAGGCCGCGCAGATGTTCGGCTTCGGCAGCGACGCCGTACGCACCGTCCCCGTCGACGACTCAGGCCGCATGGACCCCGCTGCGCTGGACGCCCTCGTCCAAGCGGCCAAGAACGCTGGCGAAACGCCCTTCTACGTAAACGCCACGGCCGGCACCACCGTGATGGGCAGCTTCGACCCGATCGACGCCATCGCCGACGTCTGCAAGAAGCACAACCTCTGGCTGCATGTCGACGGCAGCTGGGGCGGGCCTGTCGCCTTCAACGCCGACATCCGCGCCGAGCGCCTCAAGGGCGTCGAACGCGCCGACTCGGTCGCCGTCACCCCGCACAAGATGCTGGGCGTGCCCATGACCTGCAGCTTCCTGCTCGCCCGCGACCTGCGCCACGTCCGCAAGGCCATGACTCTCCCCGCCGGCTACCTATTCCACAATGACGACGAGCTGGAGGACACGAATGAGCTGTTCGACCTTGCGGATCTGACTCCCCAGTGCGGCCGAAGGGGCGATGCGCTCAAGATGTTTTTGGCGTGGTTGTATAACGGCACGGCGGGCTTCTCGGCGCGGATTGCCACGGCGTTCGAGCGCGCGGATTACCTCTACTCGCTGCTGGAAAAAAGCGAGAATATTGTCTTGGTCAGCAAGCGCCCGCTGCCGTGTCTCCAGGTATGCTTTTACTACGCGCCTGGTGGCAAGTTGAGCGAGAAGAAGGAGGTTAATGGGAGAAGGACGGAGGATATGGCCAAGAGGCTGGTGCGGAGGGGCTGGATGGTGGATTTTGCGCCGGGTCCGATGGGCAAGTTTTTCAGGGTTGTGGTCAACGGGGAGACGAGGACAGGCACTGTGGAGGGCCTTGTGAAGGCTGTGGAGGAGGTGGGGAAGGAGGCTGTTGGGGAGACTGCTGCTTAAGCGGTTTGTATAGAGACGCTGGACCGGATTGCTGGATGATCTGGTTCAGCGAGAAGTGCTTGGATTTGATGCTTTGGGCGGCACGATTGAAGCGGATACGATCTCATACTCCACTCAGACGTCTATCTAGAAAGCGTAGATAAGACCAATATACCTGTCGTTTTAGCATGCATCCTGAGGTGTGATAATGAGGCAGGCAAAGGGAAGAAGGTTTTTGTAGCGGACAGAAATTGCTGGAACAGCCGCTGAGAAGCTCCCCGGCGAAGCCCCGAAGTGGAAAAGCAGTCGACAGGTCTGGATACCCGCAACTAAAACCGCACTACCAGTAGTGAGAGGACCCTTGCGGGTAAACTTCCTTTACTTATTTGGGTAATAATCGTCTGGGCCGAATCACCTACCGAATCAATTCCACGAGGCGGCACCTATCTCCCCTCCGGACATCATCGCACATCACCGTCAGCAATGATACATCGTGCTGACATAGCGGCGCCGCGTCTTTGTCAAGCGTCCTCGGCTGGAAGAAGTTCGCTGATGCTTCAAGCTATGACGTATGGCGGGGTAGTTCTGGGGCTTGTCTGCTCCGCCATCGCATGAGCGCGAGCTCTCCACTTTACCACATCTGCTGCTCGCACCTCAGCACTTCTACTCACACTGCTCTCTACTTATTCCTCTTTCTCACCAATAATCAGCTCCTTTTTTGCCAGCGCTTAAACACTTATGCGCAATGGCCGCTTCCGCGACCGAGAACGCGATCCTGCCCCTCACCTCCGGCGTCGATCTCGAATCGGGTGACCATGCCAAAACCTGGCGCACCGTCCTCGACACCATCGCCGCTCAGCCGGGCTGCCAGCGCATCGTCTGGGGCACCTCGCGCGAAAAGCCAGACGAAGCACAGATGCTCATTGGTATGCACATGCGCAGCACCCTGTTGAGGCCAATCAAGTCACCTCCCACACCTGAACCCCAACCGCCAATAAGCTTTACAAGCGACCTCTTGCTATGCTAACGCGTGCCCGCGCAAACCCGTAGATTGGGACGCCGTATCCTCTCACCAAGCCTTCATGACCTCCCCCGCCTACCAGCCCTTCATGCAAGCCGTCAGCTCCATCCTCAACAGCCCCCCAACCCTCACGCACCACCACTTCGGCGCGCAGCACCCGCAGCTCCTGGCCGTCACGACTGGCGCGCCCGTCACCGAGCTCGTGTCCTTCTACTTTCCGGCGTCGTACAATACGGCCGACTTCGAGGCGCCGTGGCAGGAGTTCTCAGACACGGTGGCCAAGAATGCGGCGGGAACACTGGGGTCGGCGGCGGGTTGGGCGGAGGAGGAGGTCGAGCATAGTAGTCTAAAGGCGGAGGGGAAGGGGAGGGTGTTTTTGGCCGCAATTGGGTGGGAGAGTGTCGATGCGCACATGGCGTACAGGGAGACGGCGGCGTTCAAGGAGAGTATTGTCAAGTTGAGGGCGTTGGTGACGGGAATTGAGATGCATCATGTTGCGTTCAAGAAGGCTTGAGGGCTCATATCTGGCAGCATTTGTGAACGAAGGTAGTAGAACCTGGCGTGATCTCTTCAAACAGCCGGATGTTCTTGTTTGCGGGTCCGATCCTGATCATACGTCTTTTGTTTTACTGCTTAGGTCTGTCGCGCCTCGTTCTAACGGGTATTGAGGAGAGTGAAATGCAAAGAGCCGTCCGAGCTACTTTAAGTGCTTCCACCGATGCTCCGATCCAGAAAGAATGCCACTAATCAAACACCGTACCCCGCGCCACTAGTTCCCAAGAATGCAGATCATCCTCCTCCTTCCCTTCCATCTCCTCTATCTCGAGGAGCGTCTGCTTCAAAGCCACAACCCTGTCCAGTTCGCGAAATGCTATCGTCTGAACAAGGCGATTGTCAGTAGAGGGAACGTAACCACCACCGCCATGCTCCGACTGCTCGTACCACCACTCGATGCGCCTCCGCCTTGCCCGGCGGAATGTATCCTTCTGTACGTCACTGATCATCATCTGACAGCTTGCGATCACACTCGGCGCATCCAGGAAACCACCGGCCTCAAGCATCCTGCGCTTCTCCCACGCACGATGCATGTTCTCTCTCGCCCACCTGTTCCTCAGATTCCTTGCAAGTAGGTCCTCGCCGAAGAACTCGTCAAACATGCGCACCCACTCGACGGAAATTTCGGTGACGTTCCCGGTTCCCGGATCACCATTCCAGTCGTTCTTCGGCTCCACCCGAAACGCCGGTAAGCTCGTGTCGTTCTCAAGGCCGCGGACCCTGATCAAATGTTTCCAGAAGCCCGGTCCACGGCCTCCCGACGACGATGGTGAAGATGACGACGGCTTGTGCCCGCTCGGCGGTGCGTTCTCTTCCCCAATCATCTGCGACTCCATCACCACCCTCAACTCTTCCTCCTCCTCCAATGCCCCATGCCACACGCCCTTCGCCACCCCATCGTCCCTCACAAAAACAGCCCTCCCCCGATCGCCCTGGTCCAGCCTCTCGAACCTAAAAGACAGCGGCACCGGCTCGCTCTCAAAAGTGATTTGAGTGGCCGGGAGGTGCGCCTGTCTGAAGGCGTCCTCGATGGCGCCGCGCAACAGGCGGGAAGAACGGCGGCAGGTGATCCAGATGCGGGATAGCGCGGCGCTGTGCGTGACGTGGGTGAGGATTTGGGTCCAGAGTTCGATGGGGAGTGGTGGGCAGAGGGGTTGGCGTTCGCCAGGAGGTGGCGGGGGCTTGGCCAGACTTGTGGAGCAAGGAAGTGGTTGCCGTGGTGCTGGTGCAGGTGGTAGTGTGAGTGAGTGGGAGAGGGTTGGTCGGTGGTGTTGTGGTAAAAAGCCGGTAGTAGGCATGGTGGGGTTCCGGGAGGGTAGAGATGTGGCGGCGGGCTTCAGGCAGATGGGGGATTGCTGCGAGAGCGAGAGACTACGAAGTCAGAGAAAACAAGAAGCAGATTGCCTGTGGACATCAAGCGTCGAGAAAGGCTGAAGCTCTCGAGGCACCTGCGGCGGAAGAACTGGCAGTTGACTTAGGAGGCGGTTGGCGACGACTGCGAAGGTAGTGGACAGTACAGACAGACAGAGAGGCATGCCAGGTGGGTTGGAGCGAGCTGCCAGCAGCGTGCCATTGGAGCGGTGTTCGCTCTTGAGCTGTTGGATGGCGCAGCAGGTGGACGAGCGTTGGGAAGGCTGAGCGCGGCGGCCGGCGGCTAGGCCGAATCGGGACATGGTGCCGACATGGCGCATCCTTCGCAGCTCCGACGGCCGTCCTGCTCGAACACAGCATGCAGTCCGGCCGCCGCGAGCGAAGCTGCTGGGGCCTCCAACGCTGGCAAACCAGCTGGTCGCCCGGGGACATCATACCGGCGACGACGGGTAAACTTGTCACGCTCTTGTCGCCGACAGGGCGTGCAGGGCGCATCGCACTGGCAAGTGCCGGGGAAACGCCGGCCCCGCAGGGTTATAAAGCACGTGAGGAGCGCCAGACTTCGACTGGACCACGCTCTCCGGCCCAGCCCTTCCCAACACCACCCTGGTCAGTCCTCCTCCCGCAACCTTCGCAATTCGGCTGCCCAGGCTCGGCTCTGCCAACGAGCGCCGCGGTCCGCGCCGATCTGCTGCCGCAACCCGGCTCCCGAATTCCAGGGGCTCACGTCTGCCCATGTGCTGCTGGACGCTCACCTACAAGCTGCTGACTCCTGCCATCACTTAGCTTGACGCGTGTGTTTGATTCGCTCATTTGGAAGCCATGCCTGCGATGCTGGATGACCCGGCCTCGCCGGCCATCTCCCGCCGGTCGGGCGAGAAGCCCTACCCGGTGCCTGGTAGCCCGCTGCCGGAGAGCATCCAGCCACGCTCCGTGGTCCTGCGGGACCGCACCACCAAGGCCTCTCTCATTCCCTTCGCGTCGCCTGCCCAGGTGCCGCTGTCGCTGCTGGACTACCTGTGCAAGCAGCTGAACCGCGAGATCGAGAGAGGCGACACCTACCCCATGATCGACGAGTTCGCCCTGGAAGCTTTTGGGCCTTATTGGTTCCAGAACTTCGGTGCCGTGATGCTGCTTGGTGATGTCCAGAGCCAGGAAGAGGTGCGCCAGATGGAGAAGGATGGCGTCAGCTGGGAGAAGCACTGTCTTGGCAGTTTTTATATCAAGCCAAACTACCCGGGCCGCTCCAGCCACGTTTGCAATGGTGGCTTCATCGTCACCGATGGCGCCAGGAATCGGGGTGTGGGCAGGCTCATGGGAGAGTGCTATCTCGAATGGGCGCCATTGCTGGTAAGTCGGCGCCATGTCAACGCGCCTGATGCCTGCGCAGCCGTCTGATCTTGTACCAGGGCTACACCTACTCGGTCTTCAACCTTGTCTACGAGACGAACGTGGCCTCCTGTCGCATTTGGGACGCGCTGGGCTTCAAGCGCATCGGCCGGGTTCCAGGCTGTGGCAACCTCAAGACGCAACCCGAAGGCCACTTTGTGGACGCCATCATCTACGGCCGCCACCTCGGCTACAAGAAAGAGGACACCGATGATGAGAAACGATTCGAGAGGATAAAGTATTACCTCAAGACCGGCAAATATCCAGGCGACGCTGATTCCGCGGAAAAGAACAGACTCCGCGCTGCAGTGAGGAACTACACCCTGGTCGAGGGTCCCGACGGCGAAGGCTCTGACAAGCTGATGCTGGGCGACAAGGAGGTCATCTCGGAGCCGCGGATGCAGTATGAGATCGCTAGGACGTGCCATCGCGCCAATAAGGATACGCACGCTGGTATCAACAAAACTACCGCAACCGTGTCTGAGAAGTACCATTGGAACCGGATCAAAACCACCGTCACCGAAGTAATTGAGAATTGCGCCGAGTGCAATGAGAAGCTTAAGAAGAAGTCGCAAAAGTCTGCTGCTGCCGCCGCCGCTGCCGCCGCCGCCCCCGGCAATAGTAATATCAGCCGCAAGGCAAGCGCTTCTGAAAAGCCCACATCGTCATCGTCGCCCCAAGAACCGGGCTCGTCCGCAACGCCGACGCCAGGATCGGAATTCGTGTTCCAGCATGAATTTACTGTAGAGCAATCCACAAGTGCTGTGCCCACCCCAAGGGCTTCGTCCTCCGTTCCTGATGTGCAATGCGACGTGGAAGACAACATGGCGATTGATCCGCACAACATTGCAATGTTAAGCAGTGCCGTGCAAAATCTGGGGCATTCTGCGGGCGTCTCTCCTGCGCATCATCAGTTACCTCCTCCGGACCATCATTTCGGCGACGGGTTCAGTGCCATCAGTGATCCGTTCCAGCACCACATGCATTCGCAAGGGTTGATCGACCATGGCAGCCTACAACACGGGGCGTCGCATCATCAGCACTATCTTTCTCCGTATCAACCTCTCGCAACCAATACGCATTTCGGCTCGCAACACAACCCGCCTACCTCTGCCACAACAGGTGAGAAAGCACGGCACAAGCCTATTCGGTCAACAGAGTCACTGACATGCGTAGGCTACATTGGGGATGACGGCGCATTGTTAGACGGTTGTTCTTCAGATACCCAACAGCAGTTCAGTGCTGCATAGCGTTAGATGGTGGCATGGATGCATATGTCGCACATCCGGTCCTGCATTTCCACGGCGTTCTCGTATTTCTTGTCCCCTTTTCTACACTGTATTAGCATTTAATCGCGGCCTACACCTAGACTTGGCGTTCTGATGTTGTGATTTCTCTTCTTGATGTATTTTCGGACCATTCGGTACTATAAAAGACTCGCCACCTCCCGCATACCGCGGCCGTGATCATCTGGGCCTGCATGAATCCCGGATCAGCTCCCTCAGGCGGCGATGCCGGCGGTAGGGAGGGAGGCGTCGATGTTGGTGAGGGGGTAACGGTAGGCGGGATGGGTGAGCGCGCGGCGCCAAGGACGGGGGTGTCGCTGTGGGTGTGTACGAGGAGGACGCTGGGGCTCACGGCGGAGGGAGTGAGGGGTTGAGTAGATGGTTGATTTCTGTGATGGGGTGGAGTCGAACAGGCCTGGGCGGACGAGGAACACAAAGGAACAGTGTCTGAGCGATGACGCAGCATCAGACCGGCCGTTCTGACCTGGGCGAAGACGCGATCAGACGCAGGCATAAAGCGTCAAGCCCGCCGCCGTTGAAGGTGCTGCGTAAGTCGTCGGCGATCGGGACGTTGGCGGCGTCTGACTGCGCGACAGGGCGCCGGTCGCACAGTCGCCGAGAGAGACACGAGACCCGGCAGCGGAGCGCGCGACTGCGCAGCCAGCGGAGCGACAGCCAGGCGCGCATCGTGATCACGGGGCGCGGCCGGGCGGCGGTGCCTGAGCAGCGGCACCGGGCGCACCCGCGATTGCCCGAAGCGCCGTCGTGGGGCATCGCGGCGTCATCGCCGCCGTCGTCGCAGCCTCAACATCGCCGCCGAGCGCCTGGCCTGCTCTGCTTGCTGCTGCTCTTCGTTGCCGCCGCGAGCCGCCCAGCCCGCCCACGCACGCCCAATCCGCCCCCAGGCGTGCCAGCGAAGCTTCAGCAGCGAGCCGAGACACGTCGGGCCATTGATCATCGACCTCCTCCACACCCGTCTGACCACTCCCGCTCCCCTTCCCGCCCTCTGCTCCTCTCCCGCGTCTTTGCTTCCTGCCTCTGCTCGCCCTCTGCCGCGCCGCTGTTGACTTGCCTGCCTTGCCGCCCGACGAACCATGGCCACGCTCGCCCACTGCGCCTACTGCTTCGAGAGCCTGAGCGCCAGCCTGGAGAAGCGCCAGCCGCTGAGCCTGCGTGATGTCGAAGAGCTGTGGGAAACGTACAATTCGCCCGATCCTGCCGACGTCGACGCTGAGACGGACGACGATGACGACGACGAGATGACGGGCGCCGAGGAGACGCAGGCTCCCGCCGCCCTCAAGCCGCCAGCTATCAGCCGTCTGGCTGCAGACAGCCCGGCCTCCGCCTCCACCAACGCGAGCACCTCGTCCGTGCATTCCGCTGCCTCGTCGCGCAGCTCCGCGCCCACCGCTGCCTCGTCCGCCACCTCCAAGTCGTCCTCGCGCTCCTCCTTCTTCTCCACCCTCGGCCACCGTCTACGCGGCGACAGGTCCGACGCCGCCTCCACAGATGCATACCCCCTCTTCGTGACTTGGAATACTGTGGGTCGGGGCGGCGGCAAGAACCTGCGTGGCTGCATCGGCACGTTCGAGGCGCAGGATCTGTCTGACGGATTGCGGAGCTACGCGCTGACCTCGTGAGTGCTTCCCCTCCATCCGCCTGCCAGCACGCCGTCTTGTACTGTCTAATGCACTACAACAGAGCCTTCGACGACACGCGCTTCAACCCCATTGCCGCGCGCGAGCTGCCCACCCTCGAGTGCGGCGTCACGCTGCTGACCAACTTCCAGCCTGCCGCCGACCCCATGGCCTGGGAGCTGGGCAAGCACGGTCTGCGCATCTCCTTCACCTACCACGGCCGCCGCTACGGCGCTACCTACCTCCCGGACGTGGCCAAGGAGCAGGGCTGGTCCAAGGAGGAAACCATCGTCAGCCTGATGCGCAAGGCCGGCTGGAGTGGCCGCAAGGACGATTGGCACAAGATTGACCTCAACGTCATCACCTATGAGGGCAGCAAGAGCACCATGCTGTACCGCGAGTGGAGGGAGTGGAGAGATTGGGCCGAAGAGCAGGCCGGTGCTGCCAAGGTCGAGTTGAACTGACTGCATGAATTGCTCTATTTCTTGTTCTTTCCCTTGTTGGCTTACGATCTTCTCGCTGCTTGCTATAGACGGTGGGTCGATGGGAGTTTTCGGTAGCATGGAGTTGGTATATTGATTCTTGAGCCGAGATTGGCTGTGCTGGGGGTATAATACATGGCGTGGCACGTCGGCGGCATAACGGTGAGTGCGAAAAGGGCAGATGGCGGCAGGGCAACCGACCGTATAGAGGAATGGTCAAATATACGAAATAAGAATGGATTTTACGGTGGTAAAAGTATTCCCGGTTTTGATTGAATCCACGCATATGTACATCACCGCACTGTAAAGCGTTCCCTCTCTTTCCTCCATTCTGTTCTGTCTCCCTCCTGGGCCGGATGGGTTTGTTCAGCATGCGCAACACACTCGGGTCCATGTATCATTCAACCAAATGCGCAAAAGGACACGAGCTCGCCTCTTGGAGATTTTCTACTCTACGTCAGTTTCCCAATGTCCGAGCTGAATCAGGGTCTTCTTCATCCGTGGCTCATCACACTCCACCTCGCTACCACGCCGATAACCACGGTGCAGTTGGATATGGAACGAAATACCCAAGGTATGCCGATACTCTACCATCGCTTCCCAATGCCCACGGACTGGTATAAATACCACTCTCCCCTCTCAACTCCCCAACAACCTGATCCCACTTCGACCTACACCAACTCTGCGAAGATGAAGCTCTCCGCTGCTGCTCTTATCCTCTCAGGCCTCGGTCTGACATCTGCCGCACCCATCGTCAGCCCTATCGTCGTCGAACACGCTCCAACCCCCGATGACAAAACGCAAGCTGCCCTCTTCGCAGGCCTAGGCCCCGCCATGCCATCCGGTGCACCATCCCTCTTGGGCGCCTACGAGACCGCTTCCAAGGAGAATCGCGCTCACGAGCCCCCGTCACCCCGCCACCTCAACTCAAACAAACTGGAAATCCCCTCGGCGCCCGCCCTGAACCAAAGCTTCCCCTCCCCGGCTCCCATCCTCGCTCCTCACAGACTTCCGAGTCACCATCAGAACCTACCACGCGATCTCCATGGCAATCACGAATTCACCAACACCAGAGTCCTATCTGAATTTGACCCGCGCAGCGTCGACGTTACTCCCAGCACCACCACTTCCTCTCCTCAGGATTACGTGGTGGCGCCCGCCCCAGCTCAAGCCCAAGCCGTCGTCACTCCGCGCCAGCTCATCGTCTACGGCGTGACGCCCGGTGGCAACGACACTCGTGCCGCCGCGGTCGCGAAGCGTGGCGACAGGTTTGAGGATGCCTACCCAACCAGCATTGGGGATGTCGTTTGGGACTCGGTCAACCACCCTCAAATGCCGCCGTTTCTTAGAATATTTCCGGGCCAATTCAAGCGCGAAGTCACGCCTGAGGAATTGTCTGCCAACAAGGGCAGCAGCAGTAATGAGACGTCGGCTCGGTTTCAGGAAAAGGAAATGGGAATCAAGCGCGACGCCGACGCCGCAGCGTTCATCTTGGACCATATCAAGTCGCCGGTTCCGCAGTCGTCAGAGCAGGATATCCACAGGTGGGAGAAGAAAAGCGTCGAACGCCCAGTCAATATCCCACCGCTCCTACTCATTGAGATGGATCAAAGTCCCCTCCTTACAAGGCCGTCTTTGAGCAACAGCAACGAGACCAACACACTGGAGAAGAGGGTCATCCTCGTCGAGCGGCCCATCTGCACAGATGAGCTGATATCCAGCCGATCCAACGACCAGTGCCTCTCGCGCCAACAGAATTGGGACCGCCTCCGCGAAGCTGCCGTCCGGTTTCCAAACGGCAAAGGGTGTGAGGAGTCTTCTTCTTTGGGCTCTGGCTCGAAGGCTTGCTTGAGCAAGCGGCGTCACATCAAAAAGCTCAAGTTCGATAACTTTGAGGACTTCATGGACTTCCACGTGAAGGAAGTTTGGAAGGCCCCGGGCTACTTTGATTTCTAACTTCTGGCTCAATTGCGAAGGTGCGGAGGATCTGGACGGTTTTGCCTCTCTCGAGGAAATAGGAACTAATCTGTTTCAAGGAGAGGATAGGGAGAGGCGTTTCTGGTTCTTGTTTGAAACTCAGAGAAGGTAGGGAGGTGAGATTAAATTGTTGGATAAAGGCGTTTCTGGTTCTTGTTTGAAACTCAGAGAAGATAGGGAGGTGAGATTAAATTGTTGGGTAAAGGCGTTTCTGGTTCGTGTTTGAAACTCGATATCTCGACAATAAAAAGGAAGAACAAGTTGAGTTATGTTATTTCCTTCCATAAGGGCTTCATTGAAATCACAACGTGATAGAAGTGAAGTTGACCGGATATCACCACTAGACAACACTATATCTTTTGGCCATACTGAGAGATGCTGAAACCAGACGCGGCGCGCGTCAAGCTCTTCCCACAAAGAAGGAATGCGGCTTTGCCACGCCGGCTTACTTGAAGCTCTTCATTATCAAGACCGGCACGTCTTTCTTCTCCTTGCTCAACCGGATCTAAGCACCGCCTTCCCTCTTCGCATACTCGTCTTCCATACGCTCTTCGTAGAGCTTTTCCGCCGCGAGCTCGGCCTCGGACTTGGTCTGCTGCTGCTGCGCGCTCGTATTAGATGCCGCCGGAGCAGTTTCGTTGTTGGTGGCGTTGCTCTCGGACATGCTGGTCTCGGAGGTGGAAGGCTTCTCGGAAGTGTAAACCGGGAGAGGCATTCTGTTTGCTGAACGCAAGTGTTGGCGGGAAGACAAAAGCCGAGTGATTTGCGTTGGGTGAGCGGTCGTGGAGTACTAAGCTTGATGCGAAGCGAAGAGTTCGGTCGGTGGGAGACGCAGACACGTGATTGTGTGCTGTGCAGAAGGTTCTGGGCGATGGGGGATGATGATGGCGGACGGAGCAGCTCCAGCTTTTAAGTCTGCGGGTCCAGCGGAGGGGCAAAGAGCGACGTCAGGTGTGGCGGTGGCTGTGCATGCATGCGCCACGGGCTGGCGCCACCGCCTTGCCCGGCCATGACTTTTTTGCCCCGCCACGCTTCGCCGTGCTGCGCTATTTGGGCGGCCGCACTTTCTCTGGGCATTTGCCTCGGTTGTCCGTTCATTGCTGCCGATCCAAGGGATTCCATTGCCGCCACTGCGCCAGAGGATGCGTATGCTGATGGCAAGAGCCTTGTTTTCTGCGCGGCGAAACTACCCGGCGCATGTGGACGAACGGCTAAATTCCGCCCACGTCACTTCCTACACGTCAACTTCCCAACCATCTCACCGACCCCTCCATATACACGCCACGCATCGCCTGGAAGTAGCTCGATCTCCAGACCGACATCTATTTCTGTTGAGTTTTCCGTCATTTGGCCATGTTGATGGACTTTCAGCGTATTCCTGCAAGTACATGCAGCTGGGCTCATCCGGACATCGTGCGAACCAAGGATCTCCTATTGCTGATCTAGCATCTTCCAAACTCTTCTCTCTCTACTCCAGCAAGTATGCCGCATCTCTCGTAAATCCTCGCAATCCCACAACGGGACGCTCGATCCATTCAACAAGCCCACGAAACCAGTTCCTGCTTAGTGCTTGTAGAATTTTTGCACAATCTCCTCCTCGGAGAACCTCCTCGTCTTCCTCTTCAACATGTCCGCCTTCTCCTCCAGCGTCATCCCGATCTGCTCACCCATGGGGACCAAGCATTTGGCCAGATGCATGTAGTCCTTCATGACCAGGCGGACGGTAATCATGATGTAGTCGATGTTCTTGAATACCAAGGCATGTTCTTGGGCATACTGGTCCTTCTGCTTCAGGAAGGCGACGGGATGGTTCCTCCAGTGGCGCATCGGATTCAGGTGATGAGAGGTGTGGTATCCGTCATTGAAGCAGAACCGGTTGCTCTGCACGACCAGAAACATCAGCATGAGGACGGATGATGGGAATGCTGGAATTTGAACACTTACCGCAACGTCGATCAGCGTGATACTCGAGCGGAAATCCGAGTCCGGCTCCTGCTCGTCGACGAAGGCATGCTGGCCCCAATTCCCGACCATGAGGCCAAGGCGCAGCACCGAGAACGGCAAGAGAAAGACGCAGATGGTAGCCCGAGAGTCGATCAAAGACGAGAAATACCACATTACGAAGGTTGCGAACTCCCAGAATCCGGCCTTCAGCCCGGTCTTGAGGTGACCCTTGGATATGAAATACCGCGGCAGGTCATACCAGATGAAGAAAAAGAAACGGCCGATGTAGTGAAGGAGGTTCCAGATGTCATCGCGTTGGTAACGTATGGTGGAACTCAGGTCATCGGGTCCGTTGCCCTCGACATGATGGTGTCGCACTGGTAACGTGAGTACCAGCCATGGACTTGAAAGGCCGTGTTGGCATGCTTACCGTGGTGATAGAAGTAGGTGTTCCACGTGTGTCCAAACAACGGGTCCGTGATGTATGGGAACAGGGAGTCAATCAAACGCCACGGGTTCCTCTTCGCCAAGACGCCGCGCATGTGAATGTGCTGGTGCATCATCAACATGTATCTGGGCGGGAGGGATAATCAGCAGGTCGGTCTCACATAACGGTCGCATCGAGCACTTACGTTCCGACATAGTACGTCTGCATAACCCAGTGGAGGATGCCATGGGTCCAGGTGAAATTGTAAAAGAGATATAGGGCGCTGGGAATGGAGGTGGTGGCGTAAAGAATCAAGTGGTTCAACATAACAACGTCGGTCTCGACTCGGACGACGGAGCGGGCCCAGCGAATGTAGGGCTGGAGGAGATAGCGGTCCAGCACGCGCGGCAGCTTGATGTCAGGGGTGTCCCAGAAGATAAAGACGGTAGGATCAAAGTCGGCATGCTTGGGGTTGTTCATGGCCTCGAGGGCGTCGATCGTCGCTCGATCGTCATCGTCGGCGTCCGTGTCCTCATTACTAGCTGGGTCTTGTTTCCGGTGATGGAGATCTCCGTTTTGCGGAGGAGCTGCCGAGCCGTCCTTGGCGGAGGTCGGGCTCGACGACGAGGGCGCCTTGGTAGCTGCATCGCGCAACAGGCTCTTAAGCACCAGGAGGTCCGAGCGGGTCAACGCCGGGTCGACAAACGTCTCAGGGTCCATTTGACACTAGTCTGGTGGAGATGAGGCTAAAGCAATACCGAAGAAGTATTGTGCCGGGAGGCTTCAATAGCGTGGTGACGTCGGGAGAGAGCTTATCGCGCTTGTCTAAGCGGGAGGGACCACTCCAAGGGTCGATGACCTGGATGATTCGGCGGCGGCTGGCGCCTCCGGGCGGACAATTCGGCAATTACAGACAGCTGCAGCGAGATAACCTCTGAAGGGGGCGTCGTCGGCGTCCTGTCCGACGTCGGAGACTGTACAACTGGGCTATAATACAAGTATGTACAAAGCAACGGCACGCACAATGCAGAGGACAGCTATCCGTGGAGGTGGGCGGCGGGAGGCGGCGGGCAGGAAACAGCGGCCGCCACGGGAATGGAGAGGGGAGGACGCTGTTGATCAGGGAGATGGGTTTCGACATGTCCACACGTCTTCTGATTCTGCGTGCGCTAGTGTCCGCTTTTCCAGGCCGCTTCGGGCTAGCGCCCGCCGATCGACGTCTTGGCTCGGCCTGGACCCGGGACCCTGAATTCGGCTGCGCTCCGCCCTTGGCAGCTGCGCTCGTGCCGTACCCGGCGAGCGTGCGCTGCGACGTCTCCGTTGCCGGGCGCGGCGGAATTTCGTCGTGCCGTCCTGTGCAGAGAGTGGAGGTGCTTTCGCCCGGTCGGCCGCCGTCTTGCGATCCTGAAACCCGTTGGGCCGACGCGGCACGGCGGCAGGGCGGCACCACTCACCGCCTGGGCTGGCCGCCTGAATCCGCACCGCCTGCCGCTTTGCAAATTATAATGTAAGCAGAACGAAGGACATGTGCTTGGGTTTTGAAAATCTATTCGCCGCAACCCCGAGGGATGAGGACCCTGTTTCCAGCCTTTGGCTCGCCTTCCCTTACGCGCCGTGTGGCCGACTAAAGCCAAAAGTTACGGTGGCGTCGACACATCATCTCACCAGATCATGCAGATCTGAGTCCCCGCTTCAAAGTTAGATCATTGAGAAACAGCACGTTGAAGACCACGCAATTACCCGGCGCATTCGCTTTCGTACCGCTCGGCGACCGAAGCAACCTTCGGCTATCTAGACGTCGCGGTGCAAGTATCGTCGATCTTGTCGGAGATTCCAAAAAAGGCAGCTCTATCCTCAAGAATCCTCACCTTGCGTCGAAGCCTTCTGCTCATTCCAAGGCCCGGTGCTCCCCCTCTGAGCTCGGCAAGCTTTCACTCAATAAACAACTCGTTGAGACCCGCAAAGAGGTATGAAGTACATCCGTGATACGGGAGATATCGCTGCGGGGCTTCTGAAGGCCAGGATCAATATCGAGAGTCAAAACTAGGACTTGGACAGCCGGCGATGCTGAACGAGACTCCACAAGCTCCATTGAAGCTACTTGGCTTTTCCTGAGGTTCCGCAGTGCCAAAACCAGGAGCGGCCAGCAAAGAAGCTCGGTTAGTCATCACTCATTGCCCCTTCTTAGCCTTCATGCGCTCTTCCTTCGCAACCTAGACCTTGCTTTCAAGCTCTTCGAACCTCTTGCTAGCTAATCCCTCGCATTTGGGGGCAACTGCGTCGCACCCGCCTCTTGTTAATGAGTGTGGCATTCTCGAAGCCAGGGCATAGTCTCTTCTCTATCAAGCTCTATATATTCTGGTACCGCTACTATCTTATAGGCTGACTATTGGCTTATATCTAGCTGCTAGGCTATATGATAAAGCTATAGTCCAGACTGCAGAGCAGTTTAGGTTCTAAAATATTAAAGCTGAAGAGGCCCAGTCGCAAGTCCGACCAGAATGCACTTGAACGCCAGATGTACTTTGGAAAGAACCCGCCTGTATCAGTGCACATGGAATGCCAGGAAACCCTGAGCGGTTCATGCGCAATTCGAGCTTGGGGAAATCAGGCAGGCAACGGACTTGCAGGCGAGCACTCCTAGCTATAAGCATGAGGCTGACGGACCGTGTATCCGATATTTGTCCCATTGGGCCGTTCGCTTGCATGCCGAGTACGAAACAAGGAGCTCCCCACAAGTTTCGACTGATGTGTGGGGCCCCTTTCGTTTCTCCACCAGCACAGGTTCCTGTATAGCCAAAAGTTACCCCATTCAGTCAATTGACCTGCCCTCCAGGTCGACGCATGACACAAACTCTGATGACTTCGCTTGTTGAAACCTTCAACATGGGTCTCGGGGAGCGCCTGAGCATGGCCTGACTGGAAGAAGCCAAATATTTAGATGGGAGAGTGCCGTCTTTCAGCATCATTCCAATCGCCAGCTTCGGGATCGGGTCAAGCAAAAACGCCGGCCACGCTGACGCCTCTTCCGCGTCTTTTCACATCCACTCCCCAAAATGCGATTCACCGCCCTACTCGTCACCATTCTTCCAGCCCTCGTAGCTGGTGTGACCCTCGATCTATCTGGCAAGTGTGACGGCCACAATGGCGTCTGGACATGGGACTGCAACATCAACCAGGAGAACACCGCTGCCTTGACCTGCAACTCTCGCCTCAACGGTGGTGGTTCCTACTGCTCGGACTGCGTCAGACTCGACACCCCGGGCTTCTTTGAATGCAGCTGTACGTAGATTGCAGTACTTGTAAATTATTTTTGCTAATATCCCATAGGCTACGGCAATGAGTGTCCCTAAAGGCTTCGTTGGCGTTGATTCACTCTACGAATTTGGGTGTTTCGGTAAACTTTCAAGCGCGATTAAATGCAGAATAAGCCATTATCAATGTTTTTATCCCATTATTGCTTCCATGAATTGTCCGACCGAGAATTTTTAGGGGCTGGTGGTAATCGCACCTGAGGTCAATCTTATTCGCACCTGGACATCCTAATTAAGTATCTGTATACGTCGGAATCGGTCTCTACTTCGTATTTAATTCGCCGAGACCGCCAAGACCACCTCTCTTAGGACTTTAATTCCCACCCATCTCCCTCACCACCACCCCACCACCGCCTCTACCTACCCGCCCACCCGCCTATAGGCTACACTACCCTACGGGTAGCCTACAGGCGGAGTCTCGGCAGCCTAGGCGTAGGCTTAGGCAGCACTAGGTTTGCTAGACGGTGCAAAATGGTATTACCGGTATCAGCTTTATAAGTATGGCAGAATCGACTGTCCGCCTTCCTAATTTGGGGGCGTTGTGCAAATAAGATTTGGGCGTCGTGTGAATAATAGCACCCTTAATTGATTGATTACAAGGGATATACCTTGCCAACTCCCCTACCTGCTCCCATGATGATAACGACTTTGCCAACTTGGCTAAATAACCGCGTTTTTGGATCAATGGCGGCGTACACATTGCGGAGGTATCTTGGGTAAACAGGTTAGCTTAGAAAGATGTGTCTGGATCTAGATCAGCCACCATTGTGGTCTCCTGAGGAATCTGCTCTAATGATATCTTTATGGCTGCTGAGTGCTTGCAAGGATGCAGTGGTTTCATCCTATTACCGAAAGTAGCAATCTTCTCAAATGAATGAGATATGTTCCCTCTAGTTAGTTCATGTGTTAACCAAGGCGCCCTCTACAACTTTACCACGCTTAAAGCTACACCAACTACACCGTTTTGTCAGATGGGCTTATAGTATAGTAGATCTGTTTTAAGATCCACATCTCTACGTCTATTGCAGGCGTCGTTCTGAGGTGAACTCGAAAATTAACGGCTACTACCATTAGTGATGACGGATTAACAGGACGCGGAAAACTCATCGAGCATCCAGCAAGTCGAGGAACTCGTCAAAGTGTTCCTCGAGGGAACTCCACATTCTGACCATGGAACCTTCCATATTTTTTTTTTCGTGATTTAGACGTCTTCGGTGCTGCTCTTAGGGTGAGATCTTTAAGCTCCTGCCAAAATCTGCCTAATGCTTTAACTTTTAGGTCCAAAGAGCACCAACTGTATTCACCGTATCTTTCCGACTACTTCAGATTCTTAATCCTGTCAAACGGATCTCTAACCAGCCCGTCGCGACAAAAACGATCCTTACACAAATTTAGTGGCACTGTTCGTGGCGGCAAAATGCTCCTGGTTCTCAGAACCCTGGCAGTCGTTACATCACCTTTCTAAGATGAGATAGGAATGCCACACCATTGAGCGCGACGTTTTTGTTGAGACAGACGATGCTGAGAAGATGAAGGCGGATTTCCCTAGGGAATTCCCCTTCTCCAGTGAGATGACTTGTAGGAGTCCGACCCTTCAGACGATGACGACATACACTTCACGTCACTCTTGGTAGGAACCGCTCTTCTCAGCACGAATCTGATGCTAATGACAGCTTTTCTGTAAACGCTCGTACGTCGATCACGCTTGCAGAGGACTACAGAAAGCCTTCTTAAGCTGTTTGGTCTATCTTTCAAATTGAATACCTGAGTTGGGGATGATCATCAGCGTGATTTAAGCTGTGGAGAGCGTCACCGAACCACTGTGGCGGAAGCACTCAGCACGAGCGAGGGCAGGGTAAGTTGCTCTTTTGGCATACAGCAATCCATGCTGAAGTGTGATGTATCTAGATGATCCTACAAGAGACCTAGACTCCGGTATAGCCCTGAAATTGGTCTAGATGATAAGAAGCTGCACTGACTAGCAAAAGCCTGCTATAATTATATATACTTGGTCAGTGATACTAAGCTACGCTCTTTAACAAGGTCTTGTTCATCGACTCCAGCCATGAGATCTACTTCAGTCCTATGAACGAATGATTGTTTAATTGATTGCTATTTTACGCTCTATATTTTGATTAATCGATCTTTTACACTATATAAGTTTGTAACTATCGGAGAACGGGGGCCCCTAGCGGACTCCATTGACTAGATTTGGTGTGGATGGGTTAAAAGTATTCTTCTTACAGTCTAATGTTCGGGTTTTAGCCTTATCTAGAGCGATAATGGAAGAGAAGTACTTATTGATCTTGGAGGCGAAGGCCGTGGCAGAGTCCGGGCTGGCGGCGGGAGATAGCGCGGTTGGCGGCGGGGCAGGCGTAGGAGGTGTCGAGGCCAAGAAGTGCTGGTCGAAGGCGGGAGACTACTAGACGAGGACGGACTTCTGGGCGAGTGAGGGAGCGGGCGTGCCAGGACGCCGGGAGAACAGGCAGCGGCGCTTTGTCGTCTGGTAGCGAGCGCAAGGCTAAAAGCCGTCGCAGCGAAAAATAGGCGGCAGTAATCGCAGGCATATAGCTTACCCGCAAGGGTGCCTTAGAGCGTAACGGGGTACTGGCGTGTGAGGCAAAGGTGAGGAACGTGGCTGTGGTGGACGAAGAGCAACAGGATTCGTAGCTCACCACCCCACCAATATTCCAACGCATGCTAACAAATCTAGACGGTGAGCCTACCGAGCTTATAGGGTCTCTTTACCCTCTAATAGCAGTATAGACATCTATAAGGTATGTGCGTACGGGATATTAGGCACTAGAGGTGAGGCACTTAATGTGAGCCCACTGTTCCTATACCTTAATCCCGCCATAGGAACTTCTAATGCCTAGTCTTCTTTCTTCGCTCTGCCGGCTGCGTACTCGTCACTACCGCTGCTACCTCCTAGCATCGACGCTCGCTCCTAAGACTGTGCTCACAAATTGTCTGCCTGGTATAGCGCTGAAGCTAGCGTCACAACAATCTTACTACTTTTGTACCCATATACCTAAAATAATTGCTTGTCCTATTGTCGCGGTTCTTAGAGGTGCGTCTAATGTTAATAATCACTTACAATTCATGTAAGATTCTATAGAAGAAACACCTTCTAAAGATGCTTACTTTTCTCTTCTTTCTTATCTTTCTATGTTTTTAATTAGAGTTAATTTACAAGATACCTCTTAATTAACTATTAATTACTTACCTCGTAATAATAAACCTATAAGGTAGACTAAATACGCGACTATATAGTAGGTAATAAATCCTCTATCTATATAATCTCATTTACTATCTTACCTAGATGTGCTTACTATAGTACTAAAGGTAACTATTAAGGTTAACCAACTTAATAAGGCTGGTAGTAATCGCACCTAGGGTTAATCTTACTCGCACCTAGACTTTCTAATTAAGTTGCTATCTTATCTATATACGCTAGTATTAGTCTTTTTACTTCGTATTTAATTTGCTAAGAACGCTAAGACTACCTCTCTTAGTTATTTTCTTTATATACTCTACCCCCTTCCTCTAGTCTACTTAGAGTAGGTAGACCGCCCTTAAGTAGATAGTAGCTAGTAAGTAGAGTCTTAGGAGCCTTAGTAGCCTAAAGCCGTAGCCTAAGCCGTAGCCTAGGGCTAGCAGCGCTAGTTTTACTAGATAGCTACTAAATTGCCTTTTTTAGAGGGATATTAGAAGAAGGTATACGACGTTTGGCTACTATTCTCTAACCTAGTAGGAAGGACTCCACTAATATTAAGGACCCTAGGTGCGAATAAGATTAACCCTAGGTGCAATTACTACCAGCCCTTAATAATACCGCGCAGCATTAATGATGGCAAATCGATACATCTGCGTTTTTTATTCATCTATTAGTAAGACAGAAATTTATATAGACGAGTTAATACTCGAAGGATTTATCGAAAAAAAAACCCAATATGCACAAGGATATAGCAGCGCTTTCGATTTTCACAGGACTGCGAGTCTAGACACCGCTTGCAACCTAATAATCGGCTATTTAGACTTTGCATACTAGAGATAGGGAATTGCTTAGATATTAATATTTTCTACCTATTTGCCCTAGTTGCAATAGTGTAACTTCCCTAGCGTCGAGCTGGCATTCTCTAAGATTCCTAGTAGGAAGGACGCCGCTAATATCGGAGACCCTAGGTGCGAATAAGATTGACCCCAGGTGCGATTACCGCCAGCCTATTATAAAATTCATTATAAATTTTAGGTTTAACTTGGTGGTAGTGAAGAGGGGTGGAAGGTATGTATTAAGCTAACGGCTAGTAACGGCAAAGGGAGTGCCTCTAGAGGCTATAGGCAGACTACATAAGCAATATAAGGCGGTTACTAAAGAGGAGGACGTAGTAACGAATAACTAAGGTGCTCGATTAGTAGGAGGTATAGGTAGGTCTTAGTCGTCTAATAATCATGCAGACACCACGAACTCTTAGGCTATATATGCTATCTACTAGGAAAGTAAGGAAACCTTAAATCAAACCGCTAGGCAGGGGTACCCCACCACAGTAGTTCGGTGGTTTCTGCTGGCGCAAAGGCTAACCGCCTCCTCAATTAGGAAAGCCATGTGCGAATAAAATCTGCACCATGTGTGAATGGTACAAGCCTAAGATTGACCCTAGGTGCGATTACCACTAGCATAACAAAATGATAATTTCATGCTGGGGAAAGGAGGAATGTTGAAGTTCGACGTCGGAAATCCTTGCGCAATGGACGGAGCCGCTGCTGACAGAGCTATCACCCAGGACATTCCGCGATACCATCATGACTACCTGGAAACTCGGCTACAAATACGTCTAGCTAGATAGTCTATGCATTATCCAGAATTCGAAAGACGACTGCATGCGCTGCACCGCGGGACTTGTGGGATTTCAGTGTAGTAAGACGTCGGAAACTGGGTTTACCATGTCGAGCTTTTGCGCTGCAAGAGCGAGTGTTTTCCTGTCGCATAATTTACTACAGCTCTCTCAGTGTCTTTTGGGAATGTGATCAACTTTGCAGAACCGAACTTGTTCTCAATCATTCAACACCACGTCAATTTGCAGGTCTTCTTCAGCAGCTCCCCACCACCTCACACGAAACGCAATCAACAACATGGTTTCATTATTGCGCGGGGATCATTGCGGAAAACTGAGAAGAGGGTTTCGAGACCGCTCAATTCAACGACGGTGCCCCGTCTTGGTCTTGGGTGTCTTTGGATACTCCAGTGTCCCTGCGGCTTAATTGTTATGGCAACAATAACATCATTCGACGACCTCAAGTATGCCTAAAAGAAGCTGTTGATCCCGACAGACCCGATGGACCGACCTCTTGATGGCTCATTCACTCTTATTGGTTCTGCGTTCCTACTGTACTGAGCCGAATCGATAATAAATACACCCACTTGAAGCTCGTTGGAGGTTATAAAACGAGTACTTAGGATCTCTAGAAAGAGTACCGTCCGGTTGCAAGACAGAACTACATTTAACAAGCGACAACCTTTTCTACGCTGGCTCTGGTGCGTACCATGGTTTTCCTACGATTTCTCAATGTGGGATAAGAAGCTGATGCATCGGAATTCGTACATGCTTCTTAAAAGTGCCAAGGGACGAGATAGAGCCCTAAGGTGTTTAAGAATGTTAGCACGGTCGAGAGCTAGAGTTTCCCCCTAGCATACAAATAGGATCTGAAATACTATGAAGAGATGACAGTCGTCTGACAATGAGAGGCGTCTTCTCATCGCGTGGACTGATTCAAGCAGGAACTGCTTTGAGAATGGGTATAACTTTGTGCATACCCGGCGAAGGTGTTGGGACCAACGCTGCCTGTTGTCTGTATGGATTTACTTTTCTTCTTCTTCTTTGAACTTCCTGCTGCAATTGGAGGACTCGGGTGCGTGTCTAAACTACGCGGAGACACATGAAAAGTATCCTGACGTGGCAGGCTCTTGATATAGGTTCAAGGAGGAAAGACGGTGAACGACAGCCTTGCTATATCACGCGAGGCTCCAATTCATCGTCCCATTAAATAGTCAAGACTTCGGCTAAGACTTGTAGATTCGTCAGGAGGTTCTGGTGCAGAGTCCCGATCGGGCAACCGACAGCTCGCTTGTCCACGCTAGTGTGCATGACGCCATTTGATGCTGCGATCACGACGCAAGTCTATTCGCTCCAATCTCCGTCACCTGTGTTCCAATAGGCAAGTACCTGACATAGTTTTGATCGAGCCATGACCAAGAATGCTGGAATCAGCTCGTTGCATCCATAAATGTGGTAAAATTATCCGTCCACGGGAGTTCTGCGGAGCAATGCCGGCTGCCGGTACTCGTCGGCTGTGGACTTCTCCGATGCCTGCCCCACACGTCATGCTTATAAGACCGCAAGAGAGTCCTCGTAAATCCAATTGCCGGCCAAGAGCTATGTTCCCTCGATACCAGGAACTGACCATGAAGTTGACGTCTTTGGGCCTCCTCTTGGGCGGCGCCCTTGCGTCAGCCAAGCAGCCCAACATTCTCTTCGTCTTGACCGATGATCAAGACTTGCACATGAATTCTTTGGATTACATGCCTCTCTTGCAGGTGATTATTTGTTCATAAAGTTGTTTGGACCGTTCCGCTGACTCGCGTCCTTAGAAAAACATCATCGAGAAGGGAACCACGTTCTCCAAACACTTCTGTACTGTGGCCATCTGCTGTCCCTCTCGTGCAAACCTGTGGACTGGACATGCAGCTCACAACACGAATGGTATGGAAGATAACACCATTGCTGTTCATAAGTCTTTTTACTGATCATTCGCAGTGACTGACGTCTCGCCGCCGTACGGTAAGAACCCTAAGAGCAAAATATCCCTCTGAATCAAACCTGACTTTGAAAGGCGGCTTCCTGAAAGTCATCTCGGAGGGATGGAACGACAACTACCTTCCCATTTGGATGCAAGATGCAGGCTACAACACCTACTACTCTGGAAAGCTCTGGAACGGCCACACCGTCTCCAACTACAACGAAACCTTCGCGAAGGGATTCAACGGCTCCGAGTTTCTCCTGGATCCGTACACGTACAAGTACTATGATGCTGTCATGACACGAAATGGAGAGGAGCCGGTCAGCTACGCAGGTAACTACTCCACGGACGTCATCAAAGACAAAATCCTTGGCTTCCTCGATGAAGCAGTTTCACATGACCGGCCCTGGTTTGTTGTTGCAGCACCTATTGCGCCGCATGCCACAACGACTACTGATCCGGCCACAAACACCACCTACTTCGACTTTGCACAGTATGCACCTCGCCATGCTAACCTCTTCAAGAATTACACCATCCCCCGGGATTCCAGCTTCAATGCCAAGGTGGAGGGAGGTGTGAGCTGGTTGAAAAACTTGGCTCCTCTGAATGCTTCCGTCATCGAATACAACGATGAGTTTCAGAGGTCAAGGCTCAGATCTCTCCAAGCTGTTGACGAGATGATCGAAGCTTTCGTCGAGAAGCTGGACAATGCCGGCGTCCTGGACAACACCTACATAATCTACTCTACGGACAATGGTTATCACATCAGTCAACACCGCATGACCCCCGGCAAGGAATGCGGCTTCGGTAAGCATTTCCTTCTTCATGACGGCAGGCCACGCTAGATATAAGGCTATTGTGCTGATCTGTGAGTCATGCAGATACTGACATTCATATTCCACTCATCATCCGTGGACCTGGTATAGCAGAGAACCAGAAGATTGATGTTGTCACCAGCCATACTGATATCGCTCCGACGATTCTTAATTTGGCCGGAGCTCCCAAGCAGCTTGACGGAAAAGTCATCCCGCTTACCAAGCAGGCAGCTCAGAATGCTACTTTCGAACATGCTGCCATCGAATATTGGGGTCGGGTGAGTATATGATATCTGGAGCAAATTCCGGTCGTCTAACAACGCGTAGGCTTTGATCGAGGGCATTTACTTCAACCCTGTGGGCTCGAGAAACATCTACAACAACACATACAAAGGCCTCAGGCTTGTTGGAGAAGAGTACAGCATCTACTATAGCGTCTGGTGCACAAACGAAGTGGAGTACTACGACGTGAAGGTGAGTGTGCATATGACAGGCTTCGCATACGCCCTCGGCTAATGCGGTCTTAGCTCGATCCCGGCCAAATCTACAACCTGGCATCCAACTCAACCAGATCTGCAACGTATCAGCTCAGTGGTCGATCATTACCGCAAGTCATCTCTCGGCTGGATGCACTAATGATGGTGCTCAAGTCCTGCAAAGGAGTCCAGTGTACGGAACCTTGGAAAGAATTGCATCCCGAGGGCAATGTCCGAACACTTAAGGATGCTCTCAATCCGGACTTTGATACATTTTATCAAGCCCAACCGAAGGTTTCATTTACTTCCTGTGAGATGGGCTACATCAAGAGCGCAGAGGGGCCTCAAGAATTCAACAAATACGACAGTGGTTCACAGGTGGATGCCAAGCTGAATGGCAGGGAGGTTTTCCTCTACGGGAATGACTGGAACCTGTATACTTAGATGATCTAGATCGGACATGGCGCCGCGACATCTAGTACCTATGCAAGCGACATGAGTAATGTATGAAAAGTCTATGAGTTTGCAGTCTTAAAAACTTTATTCAAAGTTTAGTATCATTCAAGTATTGGAGTATCATTCAAAATGAAGTGCTAGACTAAGGCATGCGTGGTAAAATACAGAAACTGCTGTAATAGGATGAATGAGATACTGGGATTCGAACAAGCGAGTTGGAGCATTTATCTGGAAGTAAAATAGAGCAGGTTGTATATTCAATACATCTGGATAAAAGCTCTTAACTCTCACTAGTGCACATGAAGCTATGTCAATTATTCAAGGCTGGGGATGCTAATATAAGCTGGCGATGACGTAATGTATAGGCTATATAAGAAGAGTTGGTGTGGAAGCTCTGCGTAAAGACCCGTTGAGGGTTGACAAATGATAAAACGGTAAACGTATAGCGAAAGGAGTTGAAGTTTGTAGCTGATTCTACAAAGACCGACTGTTATACGGTAGCTAAGAGACTGCGAAGAGAGGCTGTCTGGATCGGAGGTGGCCTACGGACCTGGCGGTAGATTTGAAAACTCTTGTATAATGCAGCTAGTAATTCTGAGTAGCTCTGGCTATACATTCCATGTGAAGCACGGGCACAGACATCCGCAGCGGGGTGCAAAACTACGTGACGCTGAGTTTACTGCTGAAGCTCACACTGAACCTACTTTAACGCCGCTGGACTTGACTCGTCCAGTGCCAAAGTTATACAGTCTTGCTGCTATTGAGAAACTGATGCAGTTTGTATGCTGCTGTGCCCCACACTTGGGTTTATATGCCACTGATAAACAGACATTGTACCACCCAGACTTCCGTTTCCCACCACGGTCTTACCAGATTGTTCCTCAAACATGCTCTTCATTTAACAGACTCCTTTCGAACTAGAGCTGACCAAAAAAGAGCTATTCAAGGGAAGCTTTTTATAGCTGCGGTCCGCTGTAAGGTGGAAAAGCTATATTCTAAACCCCCTACCTAAATGCCCTAAGCCTCTCCCCTCGACCCTATCTCCTAGTCTATTTCCTACTATTTTCCAACTATATTCACTCGTTTAAAACCTATCTATTCCCCTTCTTAAGCCCCTTTATTTTCCTTCGTATTGCCCTCGCGCCCCCAGGTCTATATAACACCAGCCAGCACTACTATAAATCTTTAACTCCAGAATTGCACGAGCAAATCTGGGGCAAAAGAGAAAATTGCCCTAGAATGTATAATATCTGAATGGGTGTTATTATTCGCACCACGCCCCCAAAGCTGCGACATAAGCCCTGCCTTTGGTCTGCCACAGAAAGGTCGCTGTTCCCCAGGGTCCTCTACTGGCATCATCGAAAGCTTGAAGATCGCTCAATTGTCGGGGCTGATCGAAGTAAAGCCATTTGAGTTGACTGACGCATTCGGCGACAAGAAGCATGAGAGAGGATTTTGAAATCGTGGTGAGAACGGAAACGAGCGAGTTGGGAGCTATCGGTAGGTTCCATTCTTCGAGTGGTTTTTCGTGCATCGAAAAAAGGACGGCAAAAATGAGGCACAAGCTTGTAAGGCTGAGGAAAGCGGCCAAAAGCTCCCACAACCACCACCAGCTTCGAAAAACTCGCGGTCCATTCGGGGTCTCTGGCAATTTTTCGCTTCCAATGAGACCGGTCTCGGTAGACGGCTCTGGGGTATATCCAGATAAGGTGTGCTGGTTCTCGGGCGTGGCGATACGATTGACCCTTTGGTAACCCATACTGGGTTCGTTGTTGTCCAGGGCGTGGGGCCTTAGTTGTGATTCATTGCTGACTCTGGAAGAGGAAGGTGTATGCAGATTGCGTGTGAAAGACATGATATTGTTTCCGGGATTGAAAGGCGGGATTGGTAGGCTGAATAACGGCGGGAATCATCAGGGGAAAGAAACATTTAAAGCACTGGTGGCAGGCAACAAGGCTGCGCCAGGACCGCAGGCATGAAGTTAAAAATGGCCGATAGTGCCAGTCACAGCAGTGGAACAATATGCGCGTGCAGCACGAGGCTGAAAAGATAAGCGCGCGCGAACTTCGCAGTCTAATGCCTGGGGGCAACACTGTACGGCATGATACTTTGGCTTTCTCGAGTGCCACAGCAAGGCTGGGGCTGTGCAATGAGCAGGTGTCCAATCATTGGCGGCTACGCAGTGACTGACCATGATCATGGCAACACTCAGCCTTGCATTTGTCGGCCCCATTGATGGCGACAGACCAAAGACAAAAAAAGAACTGCCCACACTGCTCCATTGCCCGCACCCCTGCAGAAGAGAATACCCTCAGTCCGTCGGAGAAGGACGAGAGATCCAAGGATCAAAAAGGGTTGCCCACATTGGGATCAAAAGGAGAGCTAACGAGCAACGCTCCGAACGCATGGGAGGACGAAGAGAGGGCTAAAAGCGGATAAGATTGCTAGGGTAAGGCTTCTTGCCTCTCGCATCCAGAACCTCCTGCAAAAAGTACTGCCCACACTCGGAATCGAACCGAGGATCTTCGCATTGACGCGCTGAAGTACGAGTGCGACGCTGTACCACTAAGCCATGCGGGCTGTATTAACAATTTGCTGAGGTTCAAAACTTATATTCAGTGCAGTTCTTATGAAAGGGGTTGTGGCGACGGGGGCCAGCAATCCGGATGCCGCTTCGTGGTAGCCCCGGGAGCTGGGACGCAGGGCATGGGTGCGGCGGAGGTAGCCTACCAGGGAGTGGTAGAATCTTGGTTCGAGTACGTCAGCGCAGTTCAGGCATCTTCTGACGCTCCCTCCCGAAAGCAGAGAGCTAGCTCTGGGGGCGGTGGGCGCAGTGCGTGGTGTGTGATGCGTGATGAAGAAGTGGTTGAGGATTGAAGGTTCTGCGAGACGTCGGCGCCGCAATAACAAGGGAGAACAAAGTAGTTGAGGAAAGAAGCCACCCGTCCGTGCTGTACTCGATCCCATTCACGTCACATCCGGATTGCATGAGCCAATGAGCGCCTACAGGACTCACGCTGGCTCACGACATCACATCGCTTGCTACGCCCAGCACTGTCATGGCGCGCAGTCCTTGGTACATCCGGACTCTCGGGCAAGTCCCCACATCCGACCATGGTCCAGCAGTATGTCTACATACTGCTGGGAGATTTTCTCTTCCATTGGCTCTCTAACCTCACGCAAAAGAAGACCAAGTCGCTCTGCCAAGTAAGCTACAGCGTTCAGCTGGCACACCACACGGAACGCCCAAAGAAGCCTGAACGAAGCATCTCCCAAGAGCCCACTCAAACGCCGACTGGTTGGCGGCGTATCCTCAGCTACGCTCCATATGTATGGGTATTCTGATCTCGTTGAAGCGGCCGAAATGACCCTGATGATGGTATGGTAATCTCACCAGCGATTGGGGCATCCGGCCTGATCATGCATTCGTCTCGAGAATGGGTATGAGGCCATTGCTTGTGAAGTGGCTTCACCATCGCTGCAGAGCCGAGCCCGCGGTGTTTTCTGGTCCGTTCCAGAGCACGGAACCCTGCTCTTACTCGATCTTGTAGGGCTTTGCCTTTTCTCCGAAGAGTAGATGCGCTTTACGCTCGGCTAGATCGAGAATTGTTTGCGCGAATACAGAGTTGGCCCACGCAAACCATGGCCCTGTTCGCCTGTTAGCTGCGGTCCCTCTCAGGAAAACCGTCTTGGGAGTGGGAACCTACTAGTGTAACTTTTGAGATAATTGACGTCGACACTCTCATGAACAAGACCAAGTTTACTCGCATTCTTCACATATCCTATGGCTTGCATGATCTCCTCGTCGTCGTCGGATGTCATGGCCTGTACCAGCAAGCTCATAGGCCAGGCATTGTTCAAGCCGATGTGGGGACCACCGATGCCCTCAAAGGACTTGCCTTTGAGGTAATATGGGTTGCCGTTCTTCTCCAGGATCATCTTGCGCGTGTTTTGGTAGGTCGGGTCGTTGACGTCCACGAAACCAAGCAGAGGAAGTGCCAGAAGGGATGGGAGATTTGCGTCGTCCATCAATATGGAAGAACCAAAGCCATCGACCTCAAAGGCGAAGACGTCGCCGTATTTCTTGTGATGCACAACACCGTGCTCCCACACACCGGCTTCGATAGTCTCGCCACGCAATTTGGCCTTCTTTGCAAACTCCAAGGCTTTTCCACCACCGGCTTGCTTGAGCATTTCTGCGCAGCGCCGCAATTCCACCGCCATCATGGCGTTGGCCGGGATGAAAAACCCTAAGATGGTGGCATCGTCACTCGGCCGGAAGGCGCTGCGGACTAGGCCAGTGCCGCCATTCAACGGGTTGCCAACACCTCCGAGATTGAGCGTCTCTGTGCCGGCATCGGTGTGACGCCTGAACGTGTACTCATTCTTCTTGAAGTCGCCGTTCTTATCAAAGGTTGGTCTAGACTGTTGGTCGATGACGTCAAGCAAAGTGTCAAGGGCGCTGTACCATCTCGGCGTCAAGAAAGCAGTGGAGCCTGTGTGGCTGTGGAACTGGTTCGTCAAGGACAGGAAGTGAGCCAAGGAGTCCAGCTCGTATTTGCATTCGAATACAAACGAAGGCTCGTAGGCGGGGTGAACGACGTCGTTCATCCCGTTGTTGGAGGGCGGGAGCTTGCTCGGTGGCGGGGGTTGGAAAGCATTGCAGTATGGCGACCCGATGACAAACTCAGCCTGAGTACTGATGGCACCAAGAATCAGGCTCCCGATGGCTTTGTCCTTCTTGGCAAGCTTCTGATATTGGGCAAGCTGGTTCGTCGAGTCGCGTAGCCACTCGGCGTTGATGTCTCCGGTGACAATGAAGCTCTGGGCGCCCTGCCACTGGGCGCGCATATTCGGCATCTTGTCTTTGCCCTTCTCAGTGCCGTCGACGTGCCAGCGCACCGTCGTGTCCAGCGTGTTGGGGAAGGCGTTCTCGAAAATACGAGCCAAGTCCTTGTCCACCATCTTCTGCTTCATCGTATCAATGACCTCCTCCACAAGCGGCGACTCGAACGTGCGACAGGCGGGGGCTGGGCGCTGGAAGGGAAGCTCCATGGGGCCATCGCTGTAGGGCGGGCTGCAGCACGGGCGTCAGCGACAGCGGGCACGGCGCGGGGAGGAGGCGACGCACTGGCGATGCCTGGCATACGCGGCGAAGTCGGGGCAAGCCTCGCGGGCTTTGGCATTGTCGGCCGACCCCTTCAATGGCCGCTGATCGCTCTTCTTGTCGAGGCTGAGGAGCTTCGGGTCGGAGGAGGCGTGCACGCCAGGGCCGACGAAGCTGAGCAGCACGACGACTGCCAGCAGGGCGATGCGGACGCGTTTGGGTGGCGGATGCATGGTCCGGGAGCGCGGAAGGCAAAGAAAAGAGCGAGGTGGGAGCACCGGGCGGCTCAGGCTGTCATGGTGCGCATGCGACGACGTTGAGGTTGGAGCTGGGCGGGAGCTGGCCCGCGCCGGCGGGATGCGCGGGAGCACGGGTCCGCGCCAGAGCTCCGACTCATGCTGTCTTGCACTTTAACGCAGCTTGAAACACCCGTCGAGCATCTATCGCATTGTTCGTCCAAGGCCAGACTCTCGCCGTCAGCTAGACTTCTCTGGCACGGGCTGGACGCAAGCTGTTAATCCGATACGCTTGATCGTCGTAGAAACGCAGCCAACATACGCCTCCCAACTCCTACAACCGATTGCCGCAATCATGCCCATGCCGCAAGAATCGGACCAGATGCCCGCCCATCCCTTCCAAAACTCCGTTCGCAAGCGCAAGAGCCCTCCCCTTCTACCTGGTGTCCGACCCTACGAAAAACGAGCATTCATGCTACCACCTGGTAGTGTTTCCCATGCAGTACCCAGACCCATGTCCCCTGTCACTGGTCCGGCTGTGCTCACAGACAAGCTCCCGGCCACCGGCTGCCCCAGAGTATAGACGCGCCGGTTCGAGCCTCCGCTGGATGCCGGCCAGCCAGGGCTCATTTGCCCATAGTTCGTTCCGTCCGAGAATCCATACGCCTGGGAGGCTTGGGCTGCTGCTGTTGCGCCGTCAACAATGGTTGCTGGCGACGATCCCGACACTGAATCATTGCCGTCAGGAGTGCCGTTGTGGTTCCACATCCGATATCCATTTTCCATCTCTTGCTGCTGTTGCTGCGCTCGGACGTAGAGCTGAGTCAATAGCGCTGCTGAATCCTGTTGGAACCGGTCACGCCAATTGATGTACCCGAAGCGAAGGCCGAGACGGGCCAGGATCGCTGTGAAATTGTTGATGGTGGTGATGGCCTTGACAACCTGGTTCTCTGCACCATACGGCTCCGCTCCCGATCTTGCCTCAGGGAATGGTGGTGGTAGAGTGTCCTGACCATTTGACAACGGATCTACCGATTCATCGGCCGTCGATGTTGATGTCGCCCGCGACACTATGGGGCGCGGCGTGTCCAGCAAAGCCTCCTGATTTCTGCTGAGCACATCTACAAACTGTCGTCCAGTCATGTAAGCTCTCATCGCGTCGTAGAATGTAATTGGAACCTTGTCGGTCGTTGATTCCTCGGATACGACTGCAAGCATCTTCGCGGCATAAGCAGCGCAGTGCTCAAAGATGAGTCGCTGCGCATACTCGCTGATTCTTGGGCATCGAGGGCTGGGTGACAGAATGTAAACGTAACTGTACAGGAGTTCGAGTTCGAAATAGCTGCGAGTAGTTGGGAGGGTCTTTTGCGAGAGCTTGGCAGACCACGAGGTCATCGAGTTGTATATTGCCCACAAGCGGGGGTAGGGGTCTTGCCAGGCATCACGGCCCGACTGAAAGAGAGAGGTGTACCAGCCGGATTGGGTTTGGCGGAGACGGAAGAGGTCCAGGGCTGATTCGAATGACTGTCCAAACTGGTGGGTTCTTGGGGAAGTTTTTGAGCCTGATGGTCCATTGCCGGAGAAGGGAAGGGCAACGTTGGCGGAGTCATCGGAAAAGGAGAAAGATCTGGTTTGAACCAACGAGGTTTCCCTGCAGCGGATGGTTAGGCGAAACGGCGTAGGTCGAGGGCACTGTTGCACTCACCTGTCGATCGCGTACAGACAGTGGTACACCCTCCTTCGGCTATCGAGCTTGGCCTTGGAAAGGGCAGCGCTTTTGGACGGATCTACGTGCATGCCGAGATCAACCATGGCCCGTGAGGCAGCACCTACCAACGTCCAGCTATCAAAGTGGTGGGGGTCCAGCATGGAGTACTGGGCCAGGAGCAACAAAGCCTGGATGCTTGCGAGGGAGCCCGGGCGCAGGACGTCCTCGGCGTGCTCGAGCGCGGCATTAACGTGACCCACAGCGTCGCTGTAATGGACGTCTCCACGCTGCTCGGAGAAGGTGATGGACGAGATGGCCAAGACCATGCGCAAGGTCCAGAAATCGAAGGGCGAGGCCTTCCGCGGATCTGGCTGGTAGACAGCGTCGACGGAGCCGTAGAAGCCGGTCTCGTCCAGGATGGGAAGAAGGACAAACATGGTCTTGAAGTAGTGCTGGAGGAGGGCGGTGATGGCGTATCTGGCGGGCAGGCTCTTGGCCATGCCCGAAGGCAGCGGCTCCTTCGACGCGGCCGAGAGGATGAGACGAGCATAGGACATGGCCGAGGTGAAGCCGTAGAAGTCGCGGGCCGTAGCGTTGACGGACCTGTCGGGGAGCTCAGCGGGGGGGACGGGCAAGAGGGCACACGGAGCAGGCTTACAGCAGCCCAAAGTCGGAGACGAGGTCGTTGATGTCGGCCTCCTCCTTGCGGCGGGCGGCCTTGTCGGAGGCCTTCCTGGCGTCGGCGGGCGGGTGGATGCGAGGAGGGGCCTGGCCGTCGGCTTCGGTCATGGTGACGGACGACTGGCGGCGCGAGCGGGCCTCGGCCAGGCGCTTCTCGAGCTTCTCGACGCGGGCCTCCAGCGTCGCGACGTAGCTGCGCTCCTTGCCGCGGGCGAACTGGTCGTTAGTGCTGGAGCACTCGGCGGCGCGATTGGCCTTCTCGCAGGCGGTGCAGGCGGGCAGCTTGCCGTCGCACTTGACCTTGGCGCTGCGGCATCTCGAGCAGGCGGCGACGGGGCGGCTGACGCGGAGCAGCGGCGTGTCCAGCACCATGAGGCCGCAGTCCGGGGGCGCGTCTGTGGGCATGGGCGCATCAATGGGGGCACGGCGTGGGCGCAGCGCGGCTGACTCACCGTAGGGGCAGCGGCTGTAGAGGCGCGCGTGCAGCGGAGGCAGCGGCGGGCAGGGTGGGAGCGCGATATGGGGGCAGTCGGGCCGCACCGTGGGCGAGCGGAGAGGAGGAGCAGGGCTGAGGCCCGGCCGCCGCCTATCAGGCGCCGCGTCGCAGGGCCAGCCCTAGGCCTGCTCGTGCGCGCGGCTTCGACGATCCTACACTGGAGCCGCGCCCGCCGCCTCGCTCCTCGCCGCCGACATGGCCACGCGCGGCCTGCTCTCTCTCGCTCCTCGCCGGCCCCGCGCTCCAACCTGACGCCCAGCATGGACGCCGCCCGCGTGCCGCAACCGTCGCCCGCCCCGCCCGGCAAGCGCGCCGCCCACGAGCCGTCGGGGCCCCGCATCGCCCACACGCTGACGGCCTGCGTGCGCTGCCGCACCGTAAGTCTCCGCGCCCGCGCCGCCGCCGCCGCTGACCGCGAGCGTCCAGAGAAAAACGAGGTGCGACCCGGGCCTCCCGCGCTGCGGCCCCTGCGAGCGCAACAACGCCCACTGCGAGTACTTCGACCCCGCCAAGAACGCAAAGATCCCGCGCAACTATGTCGTCCACCTGCAGCACAAGGTCCGCGACCTCGAGCGCCAGCTGGACGAGCTCGAGCGCGACGACGCCGAGCCCGACCCCGAGGACGTCGTGCGCGCCGCCGCCGCCGTGCGCATCCACGAGAGCGACGAGAACCGCTTCCTCGGGCCCTCGAGCGGCATTGCCATCGTCAAGCTGGTCATGCAGCTGGCCAAGCAGTTCACCGACGCCAAGAGCATCTCCGACATCGTCCCCGACTCGCACGCCCGCTTCGTCAAGGAGCGCTTCCGCCAGGAGGACGCCAAGCCCTCCTCCAAGGTCTATCCGCTCGTCAGCGACGTCGCCGCCGAGGAGCTGCCCAACCGCGACCTGACCAACCTGCTGGTCCAGCTGTTCTACCTCAAGGGTGAGCCTGCCCCCCTTCCCGTGTGCCCGTGCCGTCTGCTCACCTCTGCCGCTTGCAGTCCAGCCCATGTACCCCCTCCTCCACGAGCCGTCCTTCTTGCACGATGTCGAGGCCGTCTACAGCCACTCCGCCAACGCCTACCAGAACTTCACCGTGCGCATGGTCATCGCCATCAGCCTGCAGAAGATGGACACCCAGTACGCCGGCTTGGCCGACGCCTACTACCTCGCAGCCTTGCGCTACCTCGAGGCTGCCGTCACGCCCATGGACCTCGGCACCATCCAATGCTTCGGTCTGATTGCCGGCTATTCGCTGACCACGCCCACCCGAACCGCCGTCTACTATATCGTTGGCTTGGCCGTGAGGCTCGCCGAGGCCTTGGGTCTCAACGAGGAAAAGACTGTCGTTATGGCCAAGGCTGGAAGGCCCGCCGATCCGCTTGAAGTCGACATGAGGAGACGCGTCTTCTGGTGCATTCTCACCATGGATCTTGGCTTGGCACACAGCCTTGGCCGTCCGGCAATCATGGCCACACGCCAAGAACACTTCGATCTCCAGTTCTTCTCCATGGTCGAGGATCAGTTCATCACGCCCGGTGGCATCTTGCCTGCTCAGCCTTGTCTCAAGAAATGGATAGCCATCCACTTCTTTCGAATGAGACTGCTGCAGTTGGAGATTCGGAGAAAACTGTACCAGAAGAAAAGGCCGGAGCCCAAAGACGACCAGGACCCGTGGTTCCAGCAAATGGAAGCCAAGCTGATCGCCTGGAGAGATACCAGCCCTGAAGTTGATGGTGGCTCTGGTCTCAACAAAGTTTGGTATGCCTACTCCCTGAATCTTTCTCTTCACAACTGCCGTTAACGTGTCTAATACAATGCAGGTTCATTGGTCGATACAACACGATGATCGTTTTCCTGTTCCGGCCGTCACCTCAAGTACCTCGTCCTTCCGTCCGAGCTGCGATCCAGTGTTACGATGCTTGCGAATACAACATCTACATGCAGCGCAAGCAAATCGAGACCAGGAGCGTCGAACTCACCTGGATCTTCACACAGTCCATTTTCATGGCCATCAACACCATCCTCTGGTCGCTTTCCTACGCCGAAGTCCGTCGGATGCATTCGCGAGAAGACGTCGAGCGCCACCTCAAAGTGGCTTTGGATGCCATTGAACTGGCTTCGGAGAGATGGCCCGGTGTTGCTTCGGCAAGGGTCCTCTACCAGAATCTCATTGAAGCATGCCTCAAGGTGTACGAAAAGAAGGGCGATGTCCCAATATCCGCAACTTCACCATCCGACAGTGCTTCTCCAAGCATGAGAGATGATGGTAGTACCAGATCTCGAACCATGAGCCCTGCGACGGTTTCAACCGGATCTCTATCGACTCCTCCTGAACGGGCTGACCCGCCCTTTGGCTACATTTCCCCCCAGACGAAAGTTGATTTTGTGACCAACGACCAGAATCAAGCCAACTTTGGCATCTACACGTCTCCGCAGCAAGCAAACATACAATCCACGCAATCCACACCCACCAACTCTGTTCCGCTCACCGCCGACATGAGCTCTCCGAGCAGTATGACGAATATGTCGAGTCCTGCATATGAGCAGCATATGCAATACAACCCGGTTCCGGTATCTTTCCCGGATCTTCCCGCATGGAGTCCATCCTATCCGACTGCCCAGGCCCCGGAGACGTATGGCCAGACAGGCCCTCAGCAACAGTATCAGAATTCTATGGGAGATTTCTCCAGCACACCTCTTGCGGCGACAGCTGTTGGGGCTTTGTACGAAGATTATCTTGCCAGTGAGCAGCCTGCGTGGAGTATGGACAGGCCCGGTATAGGCTTGAACCAGGCTCAGCAGTTTGAGCTTCTACAAAGTCTTCAAACACATGGACCGGAACAGATCGAGAGCATGATTGAGGAAAGCAATGCTCTGTTTGCACCATCATCAAGGGCCTACTAAGCAACTTTCGACCGAGCCAATACCCCCGAGATTGGCTGATCTGGACACGAACGAGGTGTATTGAAGGAAGACCTTCCAATGAATCCGATACGCCCGTCTTATTTCCGACATACCCCTCACGGCTATCCCCTGAATCAAGCGTCGCTGACACGCTAGAACCAAATCGATGCTTGGAGCCGCCGTCGAGTTGCCGAAGAGTGGGCCATCAAACAGAATCCGTTGCGACTCCGTGACCGCTTCAGCCTCAAGCGGGCTTTTGCTACAGATTCGGAAATGCTCGACGTGGAAATCCGACGGACTGGGCAAGCCTCGCTTCTGCGCCCTTCAACAGAAGTCTCCCGCTAATGCCGACGCCCCTCCGTCTCATTATCGCGCCCTTGCCTTGGCCTAGACCTTCTATCTGAGCGCTTCGTTACGGCTACGACCATGCGCTATACGTCAAACGGAGTTGGATTATGAAAGCAAACATTTGTCATGTGCCAACGACCAGAACTTTGGTGTCGGAGACAAGGCGCACCCTCGTGTGCCCAGCCTTACGACTAACTTCTTTATTGTCGTTTCTCTCTTGAATACCCGATGTTACGAATTTCGGAGCATATCACGTTATTAACGGCAGATTAACGGCCGATGCATATCAAAAAAAGGGAATTATGATCTGGCGGGTTTGGAACGGGCTTGGTGTCTCGGGTGTAGAGGAGTTGTGCTCATTCGCTGTTGTCGCACGCTGCGGTTTCTCATTTTCCTCTTGCCCCCCATTGTCGACCTGCAGAAAGCAGTTGGAAAAAGAGCCAATGTACGTCTCTATTCGGATATGGGCTTGGTGGACATGATTTCGTCCCCCCCCCTGCTCTGAACTTTTGAGATAAGAGATACCTTTGTCCACCACACCCAGCAGATGCAATGTGATTAGTCAGACTCAGTTCCTTCCATGTGCAACGCCAAACAGCATGCTTCGCCCCTCTATAACGAATCAATCAGTTGCTCAAAGACAGACACGCGTCGACGGCGAGCCCGACGCTGCAGACACCCACCCCGTTAGCAGGCTTGTGTTGTTGAGAGAAAGAGAGAGAGAGAGACTCACCGGCCTTCCTTCATCCTAACGACGTCGTCAATGACGTCCCGATCCAGATCCGGGAACATGCCAGCCAGGGTTTCGACTACGACTCGGTGTTCCTGTCGCTGTATCCTGCGCGCTTCTTCAGCCTCTGCACTTGCTTGCCTGGCCGCAGCGTCTTCAGCACTGAGCGCCTGCCGCTGCTCGAGGGTCCTCCTCTCCGCGGCGCGACGCGCCTCCTCGCCACTTCGACGGTCGGGTGTGAGGCGGTTGGGCGTGTCGCCCGGCTGCGGCGTCGAGACGGGCTGCGAGGCGCTCGGCTTCTCGGACGCTCCGTCGTCCGAGAAGATGCGGCCTATTGTCGACAGCGGACGCTGGATCGTCCGCAGAAGCCCCGCCACCGCCGCGTTCTCTTCCTCGCCGCCGTCCTGCCCGTTGCCCGAACCCGGTCCGCCTCGTGACGAGGACGCGCGTGCGGGGACTCGTTCTGCATCTAAGGAATTTCGTGGTGTTACCTCGGGTCTGCTGATAGACGACTTTTCGGATATGTGCACGCCAGGTGATGGATGTCGGTTGTGAGATTGCGGTCGTTGCCGTTGTTCGTCCAAAGAGTTCCTCTCGGCAATTGCTGATACGGCGGCTTCCACGCTCTTCTCGAATTCCTCGTCCGTAATTGTGAGGCTTGTGCGATCGAGATTCTCAATGAATTGGATAGCGCCCATCTGCGGAGGACAGTCAGCATGGGGTTTGAGAGTGAAACAAACCTTGCCCACATACAAGAGACGAGATGTAGTATCCTGCTTCCCCACCAAGCTTCTCTTGATTGCGGAAGCGAAGAATATATTGCACATTGGACACGAGATGATCTGGATTTGCTCGAAGAACGGTAAAAATGAGTAGAGGGACGAACGAATCTGCGGACTGATCCGACTGTGCGTTCCGCAGAAATCCTATTCACGTTAGACAAAGCTCTCTCTCGTCGAATGGGGGCCTGCAAACTCACCAAAAATGACCTTGCAGCAGTTAAGAATGCAAATTACTTTATCTCGCGGTGCACGGTAATTTTTGATCTTGAGGAGTTCTGGAGCTCGAAGTCAACATCATGTCGGGGAGAAAAAAAAAACTGCTTACCTTGCTGGGCGAGCTTGAGGAATTTCATCCCCTTGTCATTCACAGGTTTGATGTCGAGATGCTCTTCTCTGACCCAGCTGTAGATCCGAATTTTCTGAGCGAGGACCTCGTCCCTCTCGACATCCTCCTGGTGCTGACCACGCCTACCGGGACCTGCAGCTGCGCCTCTCCTCCGCCCCTTGCTGAACATTGGCTCCGGCGGGGGTATCGCCGGCGAGAATGTCTGGGAATACAGTCTGTTCATAACCAATTTCTCCATGCCCTCCCTAGCATTGTCGAACTCGGCGTCCGAGACAGTGCGCCATACCTCACACTGCGCCATTTTCTTGCTGATGAACTCGAGGAAATCGCTTATGATCTTGACCTGCTCGTGAACCATCCACTGTTTCTTGCCGAACTCGTACAGAAAGGATCGGAGGAATTTGGCGACCGGGTCGGCGGTGCGGTGACGGAGCTGTTCGAGGAAACGGTGGAAGTCGAAGGGAAGATCGGGCTCAGGATCGGGCTCTGGGGGCGGAGGCTTGTATATGGAATGAGGATGTGAAGGGGCCGGACTGGGGGCTGGAGCCTTGTCGGTGACGGGGCTTGGAAAAGCCGAATTTGAAGATAGGCCAGGCGGCAGCGGGGATGGCATGACGGGCGACAAGGGCAAGGCATCGGTGCTCTGCTGTGCCTGAGAGGTACTGACGTCTGGCGGCAACAAGCTGGACCTCCTGGGCGGAAAGGCGGCGGGCTGTCCAAACATGGGATTGGTCTTCTCCAGCCTGGGAGACATGATCTCCTCCATGCCCGGCCCTTCAACACCATCGCTAAACTGGTCCATTATGCTCTGTATTTCCGACCTGGAGTCTTCGCCGGCGCCGGCCGGGTTCGCGGTGTCGGCGCCGTCGTCCTTCTCGTTGAAGGCGGCCACCTCGAGATCCTGCGGAGCGAAGCCGGCAGTGGTGGGCGATTGAGGGAGCGAGGGAGGGTCCTGCCTGGGTACGAGGTACTTCTCGTCCTTGGCGGGAGGGGGAGGCGGCGACGGAGAGCGCACCCTGTCGACGGCGGCCACGGCAGGCGGCTCAGACAGCGAGAACAGGCTGAGCTGCTGGACCGGGGGCCCAGCAGATGCATCTGGAGCGTCGACGCCGTTGCCGGCAGCGGCAGCAGCAGCTTGTGGCGGGGCGGGCGCCGCAGAGCTCACGCCCTCGGCATGGCCAGCATGGTCGGAGCCAGCAGGAGCTACGCCGCTGCTCTCTTCGGTCGCAACATGCTCGTCCTTGGCGGAGACGGGCCCGGCAGCAGCGGGATCGGTCGCCGGAGCGTCGAGCCGGGGCGACGGCGGAGCGGCGGGGTCTGCAGTGGGAGACTGGTGGTCGGGGTTAGCGAGTAGCTCCGGGGGAGACATAAGCCGCGGTCCGGCCAGCTGGGCGGGCGATGGAGCTCAGAGTGCAGTGCGGGCAGGTCCCATGCGGCGGGGCGGCGGCGAGGGGGCAGGCAGGCGGGGGAGCGGCGGCGGTGCAGAGACGGGCTGGCGGAGGAGTTGGTGTTGTCGATAAGGTGCTGGCGCAGGAGGGCCTGTAGGGCTTAGCGCGTCGCCGGCCGTCGTCATGCGCGCCCAGCGTGCCGGCGACATTTCTGCCCCAGCCCACGACATGTGCGGCATCTTTGCCTCGCTCGCCCGCGCCCGCCATGTGCACCCCGACCCCGGCACCTCGCGCCTCCTGGACAACAGAGGCCCCGACTGCGCGGCCACGGTCGAGCGCTCCGTTGCCGGCGTGCGCGCGCTGTTCCGCTCCACCGTCTTGGCCCTGCGCGGGTCCAGCGTCGTCCCGCAGCCGCTGGTCGACCAGTCCTCCGCTTCGATCCTCTGCTGGAACGGCGAGGCCTGGGAGATCGACCGGAAGCCCGTGTCCGGCAACGACTCGGAGGCCGTCTTCCAGCTTCTCCTAGCCGCGTGCTCCCCCGGGTCTGATGCCGGTCCCTCGGCTGTCGTGCACTGCGTCTCTCGCATTCGAGGCCCTTATGCCTTCGTCTTCTACGATGCCGTCCATCGGCGCCTGTTCTACGGCAGAGACTGCCTCGGCCGCCGCTCTCTGCTGCAGAGCACCAACGAGGCCGGCGACCTCGTTTTGTCGAGCATTTGCGACAGTCATGTGAGCGAAGCCTGGAGCGAGGTCGAAGCCGACGGCATCTACATGGTCGACCTGGACGACACGTCTGCATCGCCGGCTTTCCGCATCAGCCACGCGCCCTACGTATATGCTGGAGGCGACAACATTGCGGATGTTGCGTTGGTGAGCCGTCTTTGTTTTCTTAATTTCTCTAGGTGAGTGTGACTAAAGCCCTTGCCAGGTGCTGCCGTATCCGCCGCTGAACAAAGCTGCGTCTGAAACCCCTCCACTTCTCACGGAACATTCATCCTCGGTGCATGCACTTGAGAATCATCTCACGGCGTCGCTCCGACTCCGACTGCAGAGCGAGATGCCATCCTTGCCTCGCAATGGCGAGTTCCTCGATCAACGCAAAGCAGGGATAGCAGTTCTCTTCTCTGGCGGACTTGATTGCACTGTCCTCGCCCGTCTCGCGCATGACATGGTGCCGTATTCCGTATCGATCGATCTGCTCAACGTGGCGTTTGAGAACCCTCGTATCCATCGTCCCCACAGCGATAAGGGCGGGTCGAACTTCTCGCCCTACGAACTTTGTCCGGACAGGATCACGGGCAGAGCCTCCCATGCCGAGCTGTGCAGCGTCTGCCCAGAGCGGGTTTGGAGATTTGTTGAAATTAATGTCCCGTACGTGGAGACATTGGCTCATCGAGACACGGTCGTTGCGTTGATGCACCCACACAACACCGAAATGGACCTGTCCATTTCCTACGCGCTGTACTTCGCCTCGCGCGGCGCTGGGGTGGTGAGAGAGCGCGGGGACGAGCCGGCCGAGTACGCGACTCCTGCAAGAGTCCTCTTGTCGGGACTGGGCGCCGACGAGCTGTTTGGAGGATACCAGCGGCATGCCACCGCCTTTTCGCGGAACGGCTTCGGAGGCTTGATTGACGAGCTCGAGCTGGACATCAATCGGCTTGGCAAGCGGAACCTCGGGCGCGACGACCGCGTTCTCTCGAACTGGAGCAAAGAGGCCCGCTTTCCCTACCTGGACGAACGGCTGCTGTCGTGGGCGCTGGATGCGCCTGTGTGGGAGAAGACGGGATTCGGACAAGCGGCGCCCCTGGAGGCTTGCGGCAGCCACGCGATCGAGCCGGGGAAGAAGGTGCTCCGGCTGCTTGCTTGGAGGCTTGGCATGAGACAGCTTGCATCGGAGAAGAAGCGCGCTGTAAGTCCCCTTGGCCTGGTCGCGAAGGCCGGCGTGGAAGCTCACGAGGCATCAGATTCAATTTGGAGCCCGCACGGCCAAGATGGAGGTAGGAAAGGTAAAGGGGACGCAAACGATCAAATAAAGCAGGTGAGTGTATTTTGGGAATATAGGATTCTGGTGTCTCGGTTGAGCCCCTTCATGATGGTGGTGATGATTGGCCGGGAGCGCTCGTGCGCAGCCCGGCCACCACAGATACTTGTGAGATGGCGCGCCCCCAAAGCGGCGCGATGGCGCTGCTCTGCGTTTTCCGCGGCGCGACGCAGGATAACCGGGCGGCGCTGTCGTCAGCAGCGCGGGAGAGGCGCAAGTCGTTGATCAAGCAAAGGCAAGTCTGAGCCGTCATGGGGCCTGGGGCGCTCGGGCGAAATATGGGCAGTCATGAGGCAAGAGGACCGAAATGCGCTGACGATAAATATAACTAGGGCTGCGCGGAGCAGGTCAAGCCTTGGGCGGCGGCGGAGATGAACGCTTCTCGGCAAGGCGAAGGCGCGCGGCCGGGCAAGTGGCATGTCAGTGCGCGGGCCAAGGACTTGGGTGACATCCAGCGGGTTGGCAGCAGCAGTCGTCGACGGGCACGCCGCAGCGGAAATCCTGGCGCATCCGACGATCTAAATACTTACACGAGCAGCGCGCGCACGCAGCGGGCGGCAGCAGGCTCGCGGCAGGCGGTGAGTGCGGCTCCTATTGGCTGCGCGGCGGAGAATAGGAGGAACGTGTGGCGCAAGACAAGCATTCTCGGGAGCCGGAGGCGGATAAGGGGCCTAAATCCAACGTCACTGCCGACGCCCGAACGGTCAATAGATCCACAGCCGATCGCGCGCGGCGGCGAGTCACCGGGCGCCAAGCGCACACGCGAGGCTGCCGGCTGCTGCTTGGTGCGTTATGCAGCAGCCCCTGGCCGGCGCCGTTGCGCGCTGCCAGGCACGGCGGTGGCAGGTGTGCTGCAGCACCGCCGCGCTCCTCGCCGCCGGCCTCGCGCGCGCGGCGACGATCGCGCTGGCAGCTCCGCAGCGCTCGTATTCAGCGCTCCCCGCCGCAGGCTCTGCAGCGCGGGAGCTGCCGCGCTGCTGGTGCTGGACGGCGCGGCGCGGCTTGGACTCGCTGCTGGCGCCTTCCCCTTAATCTGAGCCGCCGAGCGCCCGCTCGTTTCATGCCGAGCCATCCCTCCGACTCGTGCGCCCGTGCCGCCTGTCCACCACCCTCGTCCTCTTCTATCGCTCCCTCGCCTCCTCTCTCTGCCGCGAGAGAGTCCGCAGCTTCCAGTGCGCGCCTGCACTGCCGTTCCTTTTAATCTGCGCCCTCGTCGTTCCTTACTGCTGGCCTCCACCGCTGTGGTGTCCGCGCCGATCGCTTACCCACGCTCCCAGGGCGCCCCCCGTTCACTAGCCACAGCTGCATTAATCATGTACTTTTCGCGCTCTCTCGCCCTCCTCGGGCTTGCGGCCTCTCTTCCCCAGGCGCTCGCGCAGACCTGGACTTCCTGCAACCCGCTCAACAGCACCAACTGCCCCAACAACCCTGCCCTGAGCACGAATGCCACCTTCCACTGGAACAAGACCGCCATCGACTCGGACCTATGGAACACCTCGGCCGGCTCCGTCGACTTCACCACCAGAGGTAGTGCTGCTGCCCCCGTCTCGCGTTCGAATTGCTGACTGGTGAGCAGGCGGTGAATTCACCATCAACGGCCAGGGCGACTCGGTCACCATCATGACCAGCTTCTTCATCTTCTTCGGCCGCTATGAGATCACCATGAAGTCGGCCCCCGGCAAGGGCATTGTCAGCAGTATCGTCCTGCAGTCGGAGGATCTGGACGAGATCGACATCGAGTGGATCGGTGGCAACAACACGCACTGGCAGTCCAACTACTTTGGCAAGGGCAACACCACCTCCTACGACCGCGCCGTTTGGCACCCCGTCGACAACCCGCAGAACGTGTGGCACAACTACACCGTCGACTGGACCCAGGAGAGACTCCAGTGGTGGGTCGACGACGAGCTCATCCGCACGCTGAACTACGAGGACGCAAACGGCGGCCAGAACTACCCGCAGACGCCCATGAACCTGCGCCTGGGCGTCTGGCCCGGCGGTGACCCCGACAACAACAACCAGGGCACCGTCGAGTGGGCTGGCGGTGACGTCGACTGGTCCGCCGCGCCCTTCACCATGACCATCCGCGACGTGTACATCGAGGACTACAGCTCCGGCAAGGAGTACAAGTGGGGAGACACCAGCGGCAGCTATTCAAGCATTGAGAAGATCAAGTAAGTCGGCCTTCATCGCTCTGTTTCACATCCCCGGCCATGGCGGGGCTACCCCTGCCCGTCTCGGACTTGGCTGACTCGCTCCTTACAGCGGCACTTCGGCGGCGTACGACGAGTTGTATGGCGTGCACGGTGTCTCGGGCCACTGGAACGCCATGTCGCCGGCCACCAGGGGTGGCATTGTGGCGGGCGCGCTCGGTGGCTTTGCCGTTGCTGTCGGCGCCTTCATCTTCTACTGCCTGAGGCAGCGCAACCAGGGCGCCAAGGCGCACAAGCTCGAGGACGACAACTGGCAGAAGGAGCAGGAAGAGCTCCTGGAGTACAAGTCGCAGTACCAGCAGATGAGGACAAGCAGCTCGGATGTGCACCGGTGATCGCGAAAAGCAGGATCGAGAGGGTTGGGAGGAGTTTGTCTGTTTTCTTCCTGCAGGAAGTCTATTTAAGGTCATGTCACGTCGCCGATTTTCGTTTTATTAGTGATTGTGGGAGTCTTTCGCGGGTCTAGATACCCTGTTACATACATACCTGAGCGGAATCACATTATTACCTTGGCTGTTTTGCCGGCTTGACGACTCTCTGCAGCAGTCGCGCAAAGGTGTGTCACGGCAAACCGGAAAGGGAATAAGCAGAGCACTTGTGTGTGTGCGTGGGACCCCACAGCGGGACCCTGGGGGCGCACGCGGCCGGATCGGGACTAGCGCGGTCGCCAGCGAAGCTTCGCCCACGACGCCGGCGCAACCACCATCGCCACTGCTCCAGCTCGAACAGACGTTCACGACGCCCGCCTGCCGCGCGCCTCGCCTGACGGCAGACTCTACTTGCGCGCACAACACTCCTCCGGCGCCGCCCAGACGGTGCCGTGCGCTTGGAACAGCCTGGCCCCCGCTCGCCGATGATGGTGCATGCCTGCACGTGCTGCCATTGCGATCGCCTCGCTGCGCCGTGGAGAAGTGGAGATTGAACGCCATGGACCAGCCCGACGCCGACGCTGCGAGCGGCCTGCCCCATCCGGAAAACCCCAGCGCCCTCCGCATGGAGTCCCACGATGACGCACTGCTACCGCCGGTCAGCCTGGACCCTGGCCTTGCTGCCGACAGGGCGCCCACCACCGTCCCGCCGATCAACGACTTCCTGCCCGCTGACGGCGTTGCTGCAAAAGTGCGCAAAAGCAACGATGCCAGCCCCGTGCACCTCGACGACGGCGACGAGGAGCCCGCAGAACCCAAGTCCTTCGAGCGCTCCAACAGCCCTGCCGCCATGCAGCGCATTCGCGCCGTCGCCTACGAGAAGGTCGGCGAGGATGGCATCAACAAGATGCACAAATTCACCCTCTACGAAACCAGCCACCGCTTCTACCTGGTCGGAGCCGACGTCCTGGACCTGCAGTTCCGCATCTTGAAGATTGACCGGACAGCCCCGCCCGGCCACCTCAACATCTTCGAGGATGACAACGTCTACGATCGCAAAGACATGAACCAGCTCCTCAACACCATCGACGAGGGCAACAAAGGCTCCGGCGGCCTTAAGCTCAAGTGCGTCGCCTGGGGCCTTCTGGGTTTCATCCGGTTCACCGAAGCCTACTACATGCTCGTCATCACCAAGAGAACCGCCGTGGCTATGCTTGGGGGCCACTACATCTACCAGATCGATGGCACCGACATGATCCCGCTGACGACAGGCTCCACCTCTCGTTTCACCAAGGACCGAAACCCCGAGGAAGCCAGGTTCTTGAGCATCCTCAACAACCTCGACTTGACGCGCTCCTTCTATTTTAGCTATGCCTACAACATTACCAGGTCGCTCCAGCAGAACATCATACGCGAGCGCGAGGCTCTGAATCAAGGCCGCCAATTTCCCAAGAGCGACTTCCAGGAAATGTTCGTCTGGAACCATTACCTCCTCGAGCCGGCCAGGGGTGCTCTCAAGAATACCTACGATTGGTGCTTGCCAATCATCCATGGATTCATCGACCAATCGACCCTGGATGTCTTTGGCCGTCGCGTTTACATCACCATCATCGCGAGGCGATCGAGATACTTTGCCGGTGCCAGATTCCTGAAGCGTGGTGCCAATGACCTTGGCTACGTTGCAAACGATGTGGAGACCGAGCAGATCATATCCGACCTGCTGACCACTTCATTCCATGCTCCCGGCCCGCGCCTGTACGCCAACCCGACGTACACGTCGTATGTTCAGCATCGTGGCAGCATTCCGTTGTACTGGACACAGGACAACAGCGGTGTGACTCCCAAGCCCGACATCGACTTGAATCTCGTCGACCCCTTCTACAGCGCCGCGGCTTTTCATTTCGACAATCTCTTCGAGAGGTATGGAGCTCCTTGCTACGTGCTGAACTTGATCAAGGCGCGAGAGCGGACTCCTCGTGAGTCAAAATTGCTCCATGAGTTCAAAAAAGCGGTCGATTACCTCAATCAGTCCCTGCCGACGGATAGGAAGATCATATACAAGGCCTTCGACATGAGTAGGGCGTCAAAGACCCGCGGGATGGACGTGATTGGCAGTCTGGAGATGATAGCCGAGGATGTGCTTCAGAAGACCGGCTTCTTCCACAACGGCGACGCAGAGCGAGATGCTCCACAAGTCCAGAATGGCGTGGCGAGGACCAACTGTATCGACTGTCTCGACCGGACGAACGCCGCGCAGTTCGTCATTGGCAAACGTGCACTTGGCCGACAGCTGCAAGCTCTAGGTGTCATTTCTGGCAACACCGTCGAGTATGACTCTGATGCTGTCAACATCTTCACATACATGTTCCACGACCACGGTGACACCATAGCTATCCAATACGGAGGCTCGCATCTCGTCAACACGATGGCCACGTACCGCAAGATCAATCACTGGCAGAGTCACTCCAGAGACATGGTCGAAAGTTTCAAGCGATACTACCACAACTCGTTCCTCGATTCCCAAAGGCAGGAAGCTTACAACCTATTCCTTGGAAACTATCAGTTCGCTCAAGGCCAGCCGATGCTCTGGGACCTCGCTACGGACTACTACCTCCACCACACTGACCCAAGGCACTGGCCAATGAAGAAGCGGAAGGATTACATCAATTGGTACACACCCGAATTCTTGGAGCCCCGCCATCTACCGCCTTGTAGCACGCCAGACCCAAAACGAGCAGCCGAGGTGACGGAGGCGTTCGACGACTACTGGCTGGAATACTACCGCCCTTTGGCGCTGTCGTCGCTTGCCAAGATCTTCGCGTTCAAAATGAACACGACGCCACGGTTGGTTCCGGAGAAGGTTGGGAGTAGCAGGAACTACGATCTCAGCCCTTTTACTCCTCGGAAGCATCCGACGCACGAGATTGAGCCCCCTGAGAAAAAGGCCACCACGAGGAAAGGAGTTACCATTCTCGATCCCCACAGCGAGGAGGACTCGATGCGAGAGGCGGGCTCCGTCCCCATGTCTAGAGCACCATCTGCGCCAGGTATGCCACCTGAGGGCTCGCCTGCCAAGCAGAGCATCTTGCGTGATCCGCACTTTGAGCTCGGCCTACATCAGTCGTCGACAACACTCACCGACTCTTCATCGTTCAAGCCTGCCGACAAATCGCAGACGACCCAATGGACGCTGAATCAATTCCACCACCATTCTCTGAATCCTTCTGTTACTGCAGCAGAAGCGTCCGAGTACGAAAGATACATCAGCCACCCGCTCAACTTGCCGCTCGTTGTCTCTACAGAACTACCCGACGACTTTTCGAACATGGACTTTGTCGAGTACGTGAACAGCGTCAACGGAGCAACAGGCGATGGCAGGAATTGGGAAGTTAGCGAGGACGAGCTTGCCGAGTACAGGGATTTCCTGAGCGTGCCAGAGAACCCGTTGACAGTCATAGAGGAAGACGGCGAGAAAAAGAGATATAAGAGGTACAGACAGTGGTTGAGGGGTAAGAGTCTGTTCAAACAGAGCAAGGTTGATCCGGAGTATCGAGAGCAGGGCATGGTTTTGCGGTGAGTTTTACCTGAGGAAACTCTAGAATTGTTTACTAGCGCTGCGGAGATGAGATATGAGCCTTCCCCCCCCTTTTTTTTCTCTTCGTCTTTAATGACTTGAATTCTCTTCTTCACTTCTCTTGTTGTATATGATGCTACTGATTGTATTTCGCAGGAAGCTGAGCATCAGCTCAACGCTGACGGCCACCTCAAGCAACCCATAGTCTACGGCCTTCCTTCCCGGCCATGTAGCTTAGATAGCATCAACACAAGTCGAGAATCTTTGACCGGGCATTGTGCATTTACTAGCCATGAATCCGTGTTTATCATTGCAGGTCTTATCGCGCTAATCATCAATAATAAAGATAATCGCAAGAACAAATCATAAGGGCAGCGGCAAGCGAGGCTTTCACTGCTCCTCATCTTTACTCCTCTCCCCCCCGCCGACGAAACCTTGCTCGGTTTCCAACTCGCGCTCGAGCGAGTACGCCCTGGTGAACAGCACGCTCGACACCAGGGCAACGCCAGCAAGCGCGCACATGACGATCCACAGCGTCCGCAGCGAGTCACAGTACGCATCGATCAGCTCCGTCCTCTCAGCCGCCTTGGCCGGATCTCCCCGCATCGCCTTGACGACCTCAACCAAGGCGCTCGCATCCTTGCTCAGCTCGACCGCATGGCTCCTCAACACGGCATCCGCCGACGCCTCCAGCTTACTCTTCACCACATTCTGCACCACCGACCCGCCCACCGCCACGCCCAGCATCTGCCCGTAGTTCCTGAAAAACGGATTCAGCGCGGCCGCGGCGGCCGTGTCCTCGGCGCTCGTCGTCGCCGCCGCTTGGTTGCACAGGCTCATGGAGGGATACAGCATGCCCACGCCCAGCCCGGAGATGGTGCATAGCGGGATCCACACGCGGGCGGGCGTAGAGGCGCGGAAGAGGATCATGAGACCCAAGCCGGTCGTCGCGAGGATCCAACCACTGTAGATCGCCCAGCGGTAGCTCCCCAAGCGAGCGATCAGGACGCCGACGACGACGGCGGTGGGGGCGATGGTGAAGGTCCAAGGGAAGAGGGCGATGCCGGATTGGATGGGAGAGAGGTCTTTGGCGGCTTCGAAGTAGAGGGGCTGGGTGGCGGGGTTGTCAGGCGTTTTTTCAGCTTTCCTTTTTTTGTGGGGGCGGTAAAGGAGGGGTAGGTGATGGGGCTGCTTACCATGTAGTACAAGGCGCTCCAGAGAACCATGCCATGGATGATGATGCTGAGGTAGTTGGAGAGCGAGGTGCCGGACCTGAAGAGGGTGCTGCGGAGGATGGGGTTGGGCGTTACATATTTTGACCAGAGCATGAAGAGCACCATTCCGGCAACGCCGACTATGAGAGGCGCCAAGGTGCGCCAGTGGCTCCATGGATACATGGTGCCTCCCTGGAAAGACGTTAAAAGAGAAAATGCGGACTCAGGTATGCTACTCACCCATGTGATGGGGATCAGGACCGAGGTCGTTGACGCCACAAAGACTATGGAACCCACCCAATCGATGCGCTTGAGCTTCCCGCCGAAATTGCCGGCCTTGTATTTGAGGCTCAAGAAGACTGGGATCATAATATAGCCTATGACGCAGAAGGGAAGGTTGATCCAGAAAATCCACCTCTGCCGAAGAAAGTCAGGATGTTGAACTAACTAATCAGTCACTATCTTATCGACAGGAACTCACCCAAGAAACCTTTTCCGAGAGGGCGCCTCCGATGATGGGACCGGTGACGCTGCCAATTGCCCAATGCATGGTGATGATGCCGAGGAACTTGCCACGCTGTCTCAGCGGGACCATGTCGGTGAGGATTACATTGGTCAGCGCCTGGATACCGCCGCCGCCAACGCCCTGGATGGAGCGGCCAACAAGGAGGAGAGTGAAGCCATTGGCAACAGCACCTATGATTGAGCCGGCCGTGAAGAAGGTTAAAGCCGTGAGCAGCAATGGTTTGCGTCCGAAGACGTGGGATAAGGAGGCGAAGCTGGGTTGGAAGACGGTTGCGGTAAGCAGAAAGGAGGTGCCGGCCCAGAAAGCCTCTATACCGGAGCCGTGGAGAGCCTTGGCTATGGCCTACTAGAAGTCAAATCATTGAGATTCGTGGAAAATGTGCTGGGATGGGTTATACTTACGGGAAGAGCCACGGAGAGCGAAGTGGCGTCTAGAGCACAGACAAGATTGACGATGCACAGACAGGCGAAGGCTAAGTTGAACCGCCATCCTGTTGTGACCGGCGCTGGTGCCTTCTTTTCGAGAGAGCAGGGTGACCGCTCCTCCACGGGGGTCCTCTCAGAGTCGCTGCCGCTGGTGTCCAAGCTGGGGACCAATTTGATCTCGGTAGTGCGGGCCATGACGAATTATACTTTAATCGATAGCCTCAAGAGGGGTATATAAAACTCGGGCGGCAAATCTTGGTCGGACAATGTATGGTGGACGGTTTGGATAGTTGCACTTGTTGACTTGAAGAAAAGGCGCGCAAGATCGGTCAAGTGCTCGTGTTGCTGCACAAATCAGCTCATATCAGACGGTAATGGAGCATCTAGCCATACCTATTATTACTGTTACAACATTATAGTGGGACATCAGAAGGGAAACAAGTAAAAGGATAAACAGGCGGGTGCTCGGCCAACACGGGATGTTGAGTTGGCGAAGGAACAGGGTGTCAGGATGGAACAGGAGACTTATACTAGCATCAACGGCAATGGCAGACTAAATGGACATTGATCTCGGACATGCTGTGAGGAGGTCCAGGCCGGACAGCTCTGCATCGGGCCCGGATAAGAGCAACCAGAAGCCACGAGCCACGCGTAAAACCTAGCCAGACACTCTCCTGGGGCCAACAGTCAACTCGCTGAGACAGACCTGACGGACAGTGAGATAGCACAGAAGCAAGGAGTGAGAGGGGAGAGCAGGGCGATGTCGGGGTCTCAGGCTTGGCAAACTCTCGTTCGATGGTTGATGGCGGGCTTAGCACAGCCAGTGGAGAGGTGGGAGGGCAGCTGATTGGGTGGTTGGCTGCGGAATGGCGTTGACGGGCCGGAGCTTGAGCGGCTGCAAGCGTGTTGCTGCCATCGGAGGCCGTAGCATACCAGCCGGAGTGGTGCTGCGCTCAGCTCACGATAGCAACGCGTTGGTTAAGGACTCAAGCCACCTCGCAAGTGTCGATCGAGCAGGAAACACGGGCGGGATGGAGACGCAGCTAATAAGGACGACGGCGGCGTGGGGCAGCGCTGCGCCAATCAAGCCTTGCGTGCAGGCCGAGACCCTCCAGATAGTGGTCAACCAGGTGGTTTCCTCCGCTCGGACTTGCTTAATGGCCGTACGAGCGCTTGCAAACGGATTCCTGGGACTCTTTTTACCTGAACAGGACAAGTCTCAGAAGTTAGCACGGCGCCAACGTCCCTGACATCTGAAGTCAGTACTGAGTGTTTTGGCAAGGGGTCACCCCCGATTCCAGTCGTCCAATGGCATGTGAAGGCCAATTTTACCGAATGCGGTACAGCCGGCGGAGTTTTGATGACGTCGCCTTGCCCAGGCTTCTCAGTAGTTGTAACAGCAAGCTAAGCGTACGTCATATACCGACTTGGGAAAGGCGGGAGAGTCTAGCCAATTATATCCGCCTATCCAGCCGATAGCGACCGTTTTTGCTCACCTAATTTAGAACAACCTGACCTAAAACTTGGCCCGTATTGCGTCTGATGCCCGGTAAAGGGGGCTGTTGCCAGATGGACACCCCCTCCTGCCAAAACACTCTACCCACGCGCGCCCCGGGCCTTATCTTTTCACTTTTGAAGGCATAGTGCTAAAAATACTCTCCTACCGCGGCAAACAAGAGCCCTAAGCCGCCCACTTGCAAGCCAAGCCCTTGGAGGCTGGTCCGCTTGCGCTTGACAGCGCTTGTTTGCTACGCACCCCGGCTCCACCCCGCACTCGATCGTCTCCCCGCCGAGCGGACTTCTCCGCCCCACCACCGTCCGCACCCCATCGGATCTCCATGTTTGGCCCACCCCAGGCGCAGCTTGGAAATGCTGGCACTTGCGTGGACGAGCATGTGCTGAGATTGTGTCTTGCTTTCACATTACATCGCGCACTTCGAGCGGTCGTGAGCGTGGACTGAGGAGTACTTCTTCGGCGGCAGTGTGGACACGGGGGTGAGAATTTAGAGCATGACATGCGTTTTGTTTGCTCCGCGAGCGTACGGAACGGACTGGACGAGTTCCATCCCACGCCGCGACGTGGAGCCACACAACTAGCCAGCATTTGATATGGATCTTACTCCGTAATCTTACGCCATACCTTACGACAACCGGCGATGAGAGTGAGGTGATGTATTGTTGATCGTCCCTCTACGGAGATTTGGAAAACACTAACACATCTAGCGGTCGGGCCTTCCCATGACGTCCTGGGGAGATACTGCGTCACCGACATCTTGCGCCTAAAATTACCCCGTCGTCTTACGAGAATGTGGCCGCGCAAGACTCTACGCGTTCAAGGGCTCTCCCCGCATGATCGAAGATGATAGAGCGAATGATTACAATGCCTGGTGATAAGCGATTAGGTAGCTACCATGGCTGATCAAACAGAGATCTAATTATAATACGTAATCCTACGTAAGTCAGTATTTCCACCTCGGTGATATGGTACTCATCTACGATGGAAAGCAGCAGTCAAAATATAGAAACTAGCAGTCAACTCAGCAATGGCCAAACCACAAATCCCATTACCGGCCCCCAAAGCCGAAAGGCATCGACGCGCCCCCAACTCTCTTGGCCTGCAGCCTCTTCCTTGGTCGACGGCATTGTCGACGAAAGTCTCCGCCAGGTAAGATGTGGCACACCAATGTCGGAGATGCTGCGGAGGGTCCATTGTTAATATTGGCTGTTTTCGGCCAACTCGCAGGCTATCTATCCAAAGGACAGAGCTGTGCTAGTGCACGAGGCATCCACCTCGGAACAGTCTGTACATGGTATCCCTTTTGACCTTCGTTCTACCTTTAAAATTCCGCAGTAAGACTTTTCCGCAGAACTCACCCATTCGATTCCTCAATTCGGAATACCTTTACCCACCCCCCTCCTCTCCCACCTACGTCTTCGTAGCCTCTATCAGCCATGCAAAATGAACGCTTCTACACGGCCACTGGCTGCATGATCTACTACACCATCATCCCCCTCGTCTGGTGCCATGCCATCGCATCCACAGCCTGGACAACCATCCGCACCGTCTACGTCATGTCCGGCAACCAAAACCCCACCGCCTCCTCCCAACCAACCTCCGCCAACTCCAACCAACACTCCCACCGCTGCCGCCTCACGCGGTTGCAACTGGCCGAACTCGAGAACGGGAAGAAAGCACTGCGCTGGTCCCGACCGCCCTCCTACCACACGTACGACGGCGACGGCGACGGTAATGCTGCTCCACCGCCGCGACTGCCGCCGCTGAACTTCCCCGAGAGGCTGGGTGCGCTTCTGAGGGTTGAGGTGACGACCTTTCTGATGGAGAAGGGGGTGAACATTACGGCGGAGCAGCCGGAGCCGGTTGTGCAGATGAGCTATGTCAGGTCGGTGGAGGAGCGGCATTTCGTCCGCATGGGACGGCAGATGGACGTTCATTGAGCATTCGGTCGGTCTTCAAATTTCCGAGAGAATCATACCAGCCACAGTCGTGTCGGCGAGTTGTGCTGGGGGAAACGGCTGAAATCGAACGATTTGGGCCCTTTGCCGCGCTGAAGAGATGACGACCATCGACTTGGGACGAGTGTCCGGGCGAGGGATTCCGTTGACCCGGAAGTAGAGATTGGAAGAGACAGGTCGCGGGATCAAAGCCACGGAGAAGAGTGCCGCATTTGCAACTTAATCTTTCGGCGTTTGGTAATGAGAAAAGGCAAGAGATGATCGTCGTCATAATCCGAGGTAGAGGCCTCCTTCAAATTGGCCAACGAAGCACATTTTAAAGTTGAACCGCATTCACCTAAGGATTCAAGGCAGATTATACTCTTCTCCATTCAATGAATTGTTGCGCGAGTCCTTTTCGTCGATGGTTAGTTCAAGCACGCCGTTATCCTCCGCATGTTTTCATTTCCGATAAGCCAAAGATCCACCACCAAAAAACGTGAATTTCCCCATCTATCATGATGCATAGCGGCCCGCTTTAGTGCAGCCTCCTCAGCGTCTCGACCAGCGTTCTCACGTCCTCAACATCTATATCGACATGAAGTCCCTTGATAACCTCCTCCTGGTCGTGGTGGTTGAGATCGAGAAAGCGTTCAATGAGATCCCCGTCAACGAAGCGGTTCGGCTCATCCTCTTCGCGAACCTGGTTCTTGAACGCACGGTATTTGAGGAAAGGGTAGTGGCCAGGGCTCTTGACTGACTCCGCCAACTGGGACTGCAGGCGGATGAGAAGGTCAATTTTAGATGGCGCGATAAGCGCGAAGAGGTAGATGGAGCCCTCGACCTATTGCATGATTTGCGTTAGCTTGGAAACACAAAGGCGCGAGTTCGTAGTTGCTTACCGTGGCGAAGAAAGCCCTTGGGATGACGGGAGAATCCGAGGCTGTGGCAACGTCCACGCGGCGGATGCGGTTCACTTGCTCGCCGAGCAGCATGTCGCCTCTCAGCATCAGCCGTTTCTTATCTTCCTCGGTGACGCCGCTCACGTCACGTTCCAAGAGAATCAGGTTGCCTTCTGCGTCGGCTTGCAGAAATGTGTTCTCGTTGACTTCAGCCAACGCCATGCTCCAGCTGACCTGAACGTGGCGTGCGACTTCCTTGAGCTCATCATTCTGCTCGCCCGAACCCGGCCTGTACTCGAGAACAGAGACCGACTTTATTAGATCTGCCACGGCAATCTGATTTCCGGTCACGGTCATGTCTATTGGCGCGGTCGAGGTCCGGAAGCTGGCTTTCTTGACGAGGAAAGGAGTGCTTGGGGTGGAGTATTCGAACGAGTAGACGACGACCTGGCTCCAAGTCAGTTATCTGGAATCTCACAGCCATGGCATCGATGCAACATGTACTTACTGTTTTGATCAGCCCGGCAACTATCTTGCCATCAACCATAGCAAGACATCTGCACGCGCCCTTGGTGCCCATCTCCGCGATCACTTTGAGTTGCCTGTCCTCCGTGACCTCGAACACCAAGATTCGACCTCTTGTGCTTCCCTGCTCTTCCTCCTCGTTTAGGTGAGAGGTTCCGACAACAAAGCGTTCGGCTAACTCTCCGCTGCCGTCGTCGAGCTCTGCCCGAATGACGCACTCGACAATCTCGTACTCGTTCATCTCAAAGCTGTGCAACTCCTTGAAGACGACCTCGTCAGCGAGCCTGAAATGGCCTTGAACGACTTCCTCGTGATCTCTCAATACACGCTTGATTGTGCCCAGTCCAAATGCCTTGAGATGAGGTGAATAGGCAATTCTCCGCACTGTCTCGTTGACATGCAATGTCTGAACGTGCGTAGTCCTCTCCTCATCAACAACGGCGATGTGCAACTCTCCTGACGCGGCAATTGCGATGGAGCGAGGATAGGCTTCGGCGTTGAAAGGACAGACACAGGTCGCCTTTTCCGCAGTGACCGCAGAGTATACCAATCGACCTTCGGCACCGTAGATCAAACTGGGGTGCTCGCATGTTGCGAAAACGTTGTAGAGACCATCACCGCGAGGGAGGGCTCTAAAATTTGCTTGTTGGGTTCCGAGCACCGTGCTCTTCCTTCCCGACATTGCGAAGGTCGATGGGTCCATAGAGAAAGTCACCACATTTCCATCTGCGGTGGCGATGAACAGGGTTGGTGGTTGGCCCGCGAAAACCTGAGTAAGCAATAACGACCTTGGGATGGAGGATCCGTTGTCGCTCAGGTTGATCGTCTGTATGGTTTCAAGTCCATCAAGGCTAAGTATAGCCACCGCGCAGTTCTGCCAGAATCCAACGAAGCAGATGTTGTCGGCCGATTGCGGGATAGCCACGCAGGATATTTGACTGTCAGCACCGAATTCCTTTTCTACATTCACCTGGATGGCATCCGCGATGGACAAGATAACGGCACGGACACCGCCGATGGAAAGGATGATGAAACGATCATTTGAATCCACATCGGTTATCATCTGGCCTGCAGGCGCGCTCCATTCCGAGACGACCATGCCGCTCTCTAGATCAGTCAGTCTTACCACGGAGTGCGTGACCTGAAGGAGCCGGCCACCGGGAACGTTGCTGGCCAACAGAGTGCTATCTGTGAGATGCAGCCCCTTGAATTCCTCAACCTCTTCTACTTGACCGTCGGCATCAAAGCAGAACACTCGCGACTCATTGATGAGAGAGACCAACAAGGTGTCGTCGTAGTCGCCGGATGCTGTGGACTTGAGGCTGAAAATGTTCGAGATGCTGCCAATCTCACCCAGAGCACCCTGGTCTTCAAGACCAACGCCGCTGCGTACACTCCGGAGGCTTCCATCCTTGAATGCACCACTGCCAGTGACGATTCGGGCTTGTCCGGAAGAATACTCGTTGCTCTGGCCCTCTCCAGACCGGTTCCCCATGTCCATGATGGTGAAGTCGAGGATGGGTGCGATGTTAGGGAATGTCTGAACAACCTCAGTCGAGCCTTCGGTGATCCTGACGACCTGGGAATCTCCTTCATGGGAGCCGATAAAAACGTGGCCTGCGTCAAGATAGACAAGAACCGAGGCTCTGGATGTTTCGCCGATCCTGTCTAGTCTCCAGTCGTCTACAACGCCGCTGCTTTCATCTAGTACCAGCATGAATAAGTAGAGCCCACCGAAATCATCGGCCAAGAGGAATCTCTGGTTGTCGATTTGCTCCCATGCAACGAAGATGGTAGACTCCTGAAGAGGCTTCCTCACGAGTGCTTTTGTGTAATCATTGAAGTAACAGATGGATGTCTCTCCAAGCACGAGGAGTCCATAACAAGGGCCCGGGACGGGGATCAAGTGGCTTGCGCCAAGGTCCAAGTCCTCCTTCAAGCCGTCGACGGGATCGAGGGCGGCAATGGCCTGTTCATCGGCACCGGCTGACTGAAATCCTAATTGGCGCAGGCGCAGGCGGATCTTGCTGTCTTCGTCCTCTTCGAAGAGCAGTGCCAGGAGCGGCTTCTCGGTCTCGGGAGACTTGCGATGCAGGAAAGCGGATGAGCGCACGAACATTTCCTCTATGCGGGACGGCACGGGCTCGCCCAAGGCGCTGACTTCCGGATCGCCTTTCTTCTTGCCCTTTTCTGTCAGAGGGACGACAGTGACGATGCCCTCGTACAGCTCTAGCGTCATATATCTTGCGGTGGGATCGATCAAGCTTCTGTCTCCGGTCTGAGCATCTCGGGCGGCCTTGTCCGCCACGTCCTGGTACGCCTTGACGGTCTGCAGCTGCTTTTCCTCCGGGTTCCAGGCCATGGTGAAGTAGGCATAGCGATCGGTGCCGACGAAGAGGTGCTCGGTGGGCGCATGTGCGGGGCGCAGCCTGTTCAGCATGGTAACCTTGCCGTAGACGGCGGCGGAGTGGTGGAGGGCAAGGCCATCTTCGGATTGGACGTAGACCTCGAGGCGGTTGGCCTTCCTGTCGAGGCATCAGTCAGCGGACGTCATCGACGCGGACGGTGGGCGCTCACGCACGCGACTACGAGACATTCCTCGTCGGGCGACAGCAGATTCAGCTTGACGGCATGGCGGACGCTGCTGGGCCTGTGGATTGGCGCGATGTATGCCATGCTGGGCGCCGGTGGTCGTGGGCGGCGCGGGTGGGGAGGACAGGCGGCAGTGCTCAGCGGGCCAGGCAGAGGAAGCTCAGCAGTTGACGCCGCGCGAGAAGCTTCCCCGGACTTTGCTCGCCCTAACGCCGGCGCACGCGGTGACGCGATCTCGGAGGCTTCGCGCTCGTGGCCGCCCGCTAGCGCCGCGCCCGCACTGCGCGACCGGCAACGACAAACCCGCTCGCCGTCGCCTTGAGGCCGCGCACTTTTTTTGAACCTGCGCCGCCGCTCCGCAACCCCCACCACTGCCCACCATGTCCCGTAAGCACTCCCGCCCGAGCTCTCCGCGTCTCCCTCGCCCGCGCGCGCCTGATTCTGCCTGTTTGTGCACTCTGTCGCCCCCCCAGCGCTGCGCTGCTCACCTTGACACACCCCGCTCTGATCTTCGCGCAGTCATGCTCCCCACGCTGCGCAGTCACTTTTCATGCTGCGCTGAAGCTTTCTTTCGCGTCGCGCAACACCGCGGCAGCTCTGTCGCACAGAATGAAGGCTGACTCACGTTGCAGCTACAGCTGTGGACCATGACGATGACCCCGTCCTTGCCGAGTACGACGTCTTCATTACCCCGGAACTCGAAGAGCAAATCTACCTCCTACAATACCCCAACCGCGGGAGAGAACAGCCGTACAATGAGCGCTACAATTCCAAGCCTCTCGAGGTGCGCATGAAGCCAAACACGGGCTTCATCGAGGTTGACGTCCCCATGAACGTGCACGCCAACTACGACAAGCGCAAAGGAGTCATGTGGGGTGAGGCTATGCGCAAGGCCCAGGACAATGGCGAGAGCGCCTTTGGTCTCGCTGCCGGGTTCAGCGGGCTTGCTAGAGGTGCCGTTCCCCCGAGGGCCGCCCCCGCGGGACGAGCAGACATCCAGGACATGGAGCTGGAGGAAGACAACGTTGAGCAGCTGCTCCAGCGCTTTGACGATGCGAACGAAAAGGGCCACGTTCTGAACAAGCAGACCCTCGGCGGACAGATTATGAAGGATGAGAGCGGCAAGCCTATTTACATGCTGGGCGCCTACCGTGGCGATCAGCTTCACCTCACCAAAATCTCCGGCATCGTGCAGATGCGCCCGCAGTTCCACCACCTCGATGCCGTTCGCGAGCTCGGCAACGCCACCCGACGTAGAGAGCGCGAGACTGCCGAGGGTGCTAGAGCAAATGAACCGCGTGCCGTCCAGATGACCATCAAGAATGAGGACGGCGAGGCTGCCCAGTCCAAAGAATTCCTTTTCCGGGCTCAGGAGGAGAAGTGGACCAAGCTTCGATACTTCGACGAAGAGGTACGTGCCAATTCTCAACTCTCGGGCTTCCAGCTGACATGTTGGAGACCGACGAGGCTTTCGACACATACCACGAGAAGATGTTTGTCCAGGATGCAGCCGATGCTCCGAAGCTCAAGTCCTCCATGACCAACGAGCAGTATCTGGACGCAATCAGCGCTGAGCGTCACGATCCCAGCGGCCGTTCGAAGAAGAAGCCTCTGACGAAGAAGCAAATGCAACGCATCGAGGATTCTGAGGATTCGGACGTGGCTGAAGACGATCACGACCACAATGCAGGAGCACAGGCGGGGGACGACAAGGCAGAATGATCTGACAGAGCACGGAAAGCATTTACGGAGCGTGGCGGCAAAAATATCGGACTGGTCTTTCGGGCATAGCGACGGCGTTGTTTACGGAGCATGGAATGGTCCATGGGAATTCACAGTCTTGTGCAGCTGCTTCATTGGCGTCGAAGAATCCAGGTGTTTTGGGACAGCAGGAGAAGCGGTCGACAAGCGTTACACAGGCTTTGTGGGCTAGTCCAGACCGCAGACTGGTCTGTCGCACTGCCACGGTTTCAAGTCGAGTTGCAGCAGCTTTTGCACCACCAAGAGCTACATGTTGGTGGAGTGACGGTTCCCTGTCGGCCATGATTGTCGAGCAATGGCACGGAGGTGGTCTGACAGCGATCTCCAGCGCAACCAGCCTTGCATGCGCCAGTCATCACCTGCAGAAGGGACGGAGCTGCGTAGAGACATGGAGACGACACGGCCGGTCACGTGAGGGAGTCCCCGCGAAGCGATTCCCGAGCCACAAATTTCTCCAGTTTTCTGCTCGCACCGTCCAACTCTTCTCCTCCTCTCCACCGACCAGCCTCGACGATCAGGCGTCCCTCTCCACCTCCGCCATGCGGCAGGGATGACCGTCACACGACACCTGCGGGCGTGTTGTTCCTCAATGACCCGGACGGCGCCAGGGGCCGGCGGCTGCACCGTCGGTCGCTCAGCCGCATCGACGGAAGGCCGCCGGTGGCCGCAGGGATGCATCGAATGATGCGCCAGCCATTGACGACCTCGGCTGAAGGGCGCCTGCTGATCGGCATGCGGAGGCGCCAATCCGTCGAGACTACATCTGCCACCTCCCTTGCTTCGCCTTGAGCCTTACTTGCCCATCCAACCCGAACTGCCATCGCGTCGGCTACCGAATGTCCACGATGGCCGCGTCCCTGAGGCGCATAGCTTCCGCCGCGTCGCCCGCCCGCACCGCGACGACGCGGAGATGCTTCTCCACGTCGCCCAGCAGGCCGGCTGTGTGGGGGTTCATAGGCCTGGGTCGCATGGGTAGGTTTCCCGCGTTCTGCCCTCGTTTCGCGTGATCACAGGATTCACCGTTTCCGCGTAGGGTATCCCATGGCCTACAACCTGCGGGCGAAGCTGCCCAAGGACGACACGCTGGTCATCCACGACATCAACACGAATGCATTGTCCGCCTTCGAGAAGGAGGTCGGCGGGCAGGGCGTGCATGTGGCGGAGAATGTGCGCGAGGTGGCTGAGAGATCGGTAAGACGCGGCCTTCCCCGAAAATACCCGTTGCACACTGCTTGCGTGATGAGTATGTTCTATCAATCATATGATCTAAGTGGGAGCTGCGTTTCGCAGCTCTTATCATGATTCTATTTTTTCATCAAAGCCAATCCTCTGACATGTTTCGCAATCCGCTCTTTGGTATTCCGTCGGCCCCGCGACGACCAGCTGCTGACATGGAAGAAAGGAAACCATCATCACCGCTCTGCCGGAGCCGCATCACGTGCGCGGGGTCTACGCAGCCATGCTGCAGCCACCAACACTGGTCGATGCTCCGGGCGCCAAGCCGCGTCTGTTCATAGACGTGTCTACGATCGACCCGCAGTCGTCGCTGGAAGTGTCGAACGCGGTTCACTCGTCCGGACAGGGCAAGTACATCGATGCCCCCATGTCCGGGGGCGTGGTCGGGGCGCAGAAGGGCACTCTGACGTTCATGGTTGGTGCGCCGGATGATGTGATTGACCGCACGCGCGAGATCCTGTCTATGATGGGCAAGCGGGTGGTGCATCTTGGGCCGTCGAGCTCCGGGCTGAAGGGCAAACTGGCCAACAACTACCTGCTGGCTATCAACAACATTGCCACGGCCGAAGCCATGCACCTGGGTGTTCAATGGGGGCTGGAGCCGAAGGCGCTTGCCGACCTGATCAACACGGCGACGGGCAAATGCTGGCCCAGCGAGGTCAACAATCCTGTACCCGGCGTCGTCGAGGGCTCTCCGGCGAGCAAAGGCTACGAGGGCGGCTTCGGGGTGAGCTTGATGAACAAGGACCTCAAGCTCGCGTTGAAGGGCGCGCAGGAATTCGGCATCAAGCTGGGACTGGGCGAGCCGGCTCGCGACATCTACGACGCGGTGGCCGAGCACCCGGACTGCAAGGGCAAGGACTTTTCGGTTGTGTACAGGTACTTAGGAGGCAAGGAATAGAAGCAGAAGTGTATGAGTGAAGCAACGCCGCGTCTGGCCGTGAGTCCGTGTGGACGCGGGGCTGTTTCTTGGTCCGCGCGGCTGCTCGGCCGCCGCTTCTTTTGCGGTGCTTGGCGCCCGGTGACATCAACTGCGACAACTCCTGCGCCCGCCATGCCCGAGCTGCTGGATTTTATCCTCGCCCACGAGGACGCCTTCAGGAGGTCCGCCTGTGTGCTCCCGCCCTTCCTCTGCTCTCACAGCCACTGACGCCCCCACAGCAGAGGCCGGCTCGCGTCGCTGTACTCAGACTTCCGCATCCAACAAGCTACCAACCCGGACGGCTACCACGCCAACGTCTCAGCATGGCGCAAGGCGCTGATCGATGCCACCCGTGCAGGCGTCGTGCCCTCGCAGACCGGCGCAAATAACCTGCTCGCGCTGGGCACGGGCGAAGCTCTACTGCGGGAGCTCACGAGCAAGGACTTTGGAAGACCGCTGGCGCTGGCCGCCGTGATAGTGCGTACAACCGCAGACGGGGGACATAATATGGGAGGAGCTGTGGGCTGACTGCCGCTTCAGCATGACGCCGTCACGACGAAGCAAATGATACCGCTGAAGGACTTCGTCGCGGCCAAGACGAGCATATACTCGCGGAGCTGGAACATAAACCCGCTGTCGATTCTTTCATGGGGCCTGCAACAGCTCGGCGTAGTCGGCACTGCGACTTCGCAAGACAAGCTGGCAGCCGGCGAGTTCGTCGTCATGGCCAACCTCGAGGTATCCCTTTCCCACAACCTCCAAGCAGGTAGACGCGTCTAACCACCACCGCTCCGCTCCCTAGGCCGCCAGCAGCGCCATCATCGCGCAATCATCCACCCCCAAATCCGCAATCGACCTCATCTACTCCCTCGACTCCTTCCGCTCAACCTTCGCTCACGCCCTCTCCCCAACCCACGCCCTCACCCCCGCCGACACCTCCCTCCTCCTCACGCACCTCTCCCGCGACAAAGCCGCCCTATCCTACGACCCCGCCTCCCAAACAATCAAATTCAAGCCTTCCACCTCCTCCGCCCCACCCGCCCCCATAACCCAACAAGACATCACCGTCGCCCACCTCCGCAGCCTCATCTCCTCGCTGAACGCCCAGCTCCCCCTCCTAACCGCGCGCATCCAATCCTGCGACGCCGCCGCCCGCGACGCCGTGTCCTCCTCCTCGGGCAAGAGCAAATCCGCCGCCCTCGCCGCCTTGCGCTCCAAGAAACTGGCCGAGCAGGCCTTCCACCGTCGCGCCTCCACCCTCGCGCAGCTCGAGACCGCGTACGCCAAGATCGAAGAGGCGGCCATGAACGTCGAGGTGGTGCGGGCCATGGAAGCGAGCGCCGATGTGCTGCGGGGCTTGCACGAGGCGGTTGGTGGGGCCGAGGGGGTGGAAGACGTCGTGGAGAGGTTGAGGGAGGAGATGGGCAAGGCGGACGAGGTGAGTGAGATTGTGAATGAGGTTGGAAGGGAAGGGGCGGTTGTGGACGAGGAGGAGGTCGATGAGGAGTTGGAGGCGTTGGAGAGGGAGGAGAGGGAGAGAGTGGAGAGGGAGGAGGCGGAGAAGACGGCCGAGAGGTTGAGGGAGGTGGAGAGGTTGGAGGGGGAGCGGAGGAAGAGGGAGGAGGAGAGGGAGAGGGAGAGGAAGGAGAAAGAGCAGCAGGAGGCGTTGTCTGAGGAGGCGCAGGTGTTGGAGACGTCGCAGGAGCTGAAGCGCATGTCGCTTGATGATGAATCGAGACCGACACAAGAGGAGAAAGCGCCGGAACAGCGTCAGGCTGTCCCAGCAGAGTAGTGTTTGGATACATCGCTGAAAGGGAAGAATTTAGAATGAGCGCTTTATGCCCCTTAGATTGTAAAGGAATCCGGACTGGATAGGATAAGGTCAACAACAGGAGTCACGGACTGGCATCGGCGCAAAGGAGAATCCAGGGGTATCACATTCGTATTCTTCTCCATTTTTTCACGATTCCCATGCCCATAAATGAGAATGAGAAGTCCTATATACAACCCATGCATCCGTGCATGCTGTACTAGCATTGATATTTACCCCCAACCACCCAATTCACGAACCATTATGGTCCGTATCCACATCCATAACCGGCTCCGACGGGACCTCAAACATGGGTTTCTTCCTCACCTCGTGAGGCGGAGAAGCCAGGTGCGGGGGCAGAGACGAGGGTACCTTTTCTCGTTGCTGCTGCTGGCTCGATCCCCCGTTCAAGAGGTTTGAGGTGGAAGTGGGGTCTGAGTTCTGCGTGCGGAGCGTAGGTGGAGGAGCTGGGCTGCCATGTAAGGCTTCTTCCATCGTGTTCGAGTTGCGGTGAGGTAGCGAAGGCGGACCGCGGGTTACGCTGTCAACTTTGGTACGGACCTTGTTGAGCGCGTCTTTATTGCCTTCGTAGGGGCTTGTGACGGCTGCTTCTTTGAGTTCTGTTAAACTGCTCTGGGTAGTGTTTGTGCTGTTCGTTTGAGCAGGCGTGGGTTCTTTGCTCTGGTCCTCTGTGCTTTCTTCTTTCTTCTCCTCGTTTGGTGGCGCCCGCTTACTCCTTGCGCTGGCAATTAGCTCGTCAAAATGGCTCTTGTTGTTCTTAGCCCACCCGTCGCCGTCAAAATCTTTCTTCATGACTTGGGCGCCGCCCGCTCCGCTAGTGAGCCCTCCGCTCTCCATGGCTTGACTTCTTTCCCACTTGTCCAGCTCGGAGAGTAGCTCTCGTTTGGAGCGTGGACGTAATGAGTCGACGTTTGCGTTCCAGAGGTTCACCCACTCGGTGTGGCGTCTGATCTGCTGCGCTCGTGTACCTGAGTTTGGTATACCGAGGTCTGATAGCTTCTTGCGCAACGCCTGGTCTTTGAGAAGGGAATAATTGAGCTGCGGTAAGCGCACTAGAGGTTCTGATTTTGCTGCCGCGGCATGGCGGGAGCGCTGCTGAAGAGGATGAGAGGAAGTTGCTGTCCTGCTTTATCTCCCGCCACATTAGCATAACGAGAAACATCTGAGTCAGGAAGACGCAATTGACTTACCTTGATCGCGTTGATCGCGAGCTGCTATCTTTGTCCTGCCCGTCGCAGCGGTCTAGATGCGGAAAGACAGCTTCTTCCTTCATGCGCCTGTTGCACATAGGACACGCCACCAACCCGTCCTTCGGCTGGGCCTCTTCTTCATCTTCCTGCTCGTCGACATAGTCGCTCGCGCCGTCTGCATCCAAATCAATGACCTCAGGTGTCTGGGAGGAAGTTGGCACCGGTCTACGCGCCTGGCTCCTCGTCTTCCTTGCCGGCCTACTCGCAGCGTCCTCCTGCTCCTCCTCGTCCTCCGAGTCTCTGATCTCCAACTTCCGCTTCACGCCTTTATTCCGCCCCGCCCTCGGCCTCCTCCCCTCAGCATTGCTCGCGGCGTCCACGGCCCTCCTCGCCAGGCCCAGCGCCTGCGGACGCGCCACCTGAAAAGTGTCGACGAGCTCCTGGGCGGTCCAATTGCGGCGGAGCTTGGAGTCCTGGTCGCCGGCGCGGCAGGTCGGGCACTTGCCGTCGTTGGCGAAGCAGCGGCGGATGCACAGCGAGCAGAAGGTATGCGAGCAGGACGTCATCATGGGCGTGTCGAAGAAGTCCTTGCACACCTGGCAGCGCAGCGCGTTTTCAAGCGGCGTGAACGAGGCGAGCGCGGTGCCGAGCCAGTCGGTCGAGTCGGCGATTTCGAAGGCGCGGTGGTCCATGGTGGCGGCGCGCGGGGGTTGGGGGGAACACGGCGGAGACGGACGGCCGTGCCGAAGGGTGAGAGGGAGAGGCTCGATCCCGTGGGATTGGGCGGAAGGGTGGGTGTAAAAGAGGTCGGCTGGTGGAGGATGGTTGGCATCAGCGAGGCGGGACGTGACCGCGCGAACTCGCGCGCGTCGCGCTACGCGTGCATGCGGAAATCTGCCTCGGACAAGGTTGCGCGCTCTATGCGCGCAGGCCGCCAACCCGGTCGTTGCTGCCCAGTCGCGCACGACTTTTGACTTCTCTCATCCATGCAGACGGCGAGGCGTGTCTCGACTACGGGGTCGCGCGCAAGTCACCATGTTGAAGCACAGCATGTACGGGGAGAAACGAATCACAACTTCCACGGAACTCCAGGTAAGCTGTGTCAGAGATCCCAGCCGTCAATCTTGGAGCTGGTCTGGCATGGATTGGGCCATGGAGAGGCGCCACCCATGTGCTCGAATGAGCTTTGTATGACCGCTCCTGCTCACTCGCGATTACCTTGCACTGTTCGTGCACGTTGGCGCTCCGGATGATATTTCTGCAGCGTTGCGTCGAGCCTACATGGACAAGCGCTGCCGTCGTGCAGGCCACAGTACAAGAGCGAGGGGATATGCACAGCAGATGGGAAGACGCTGCATCGAGCGTCTGCTTTCCGAAGTGCTCGAGTCGATGTGCCAAGGTAGTCCCCGCCGGGTATGACAGTGGCGTCGCAAGCAAAAGCAGTAGAGCACTGCCTGGGTCCGTCTGTGGCGACAACAGTCAATTCAAGGAGGAGTGAGTTGGAAGGGAAACGGGGAGAAGACAACAAAGCGATGAGAGCACAGCCTTTTATAGCTTCCCCGCCGCGGGACAACTCCGGGCAATTCTTCTTGTTGCAGGCCAGGAAGCCTCCCACAAGGAGGACGGCTTACGTACAAGAGACTAGGGTACGGTTGAACTTTGCCGCAGCCAAAGCAGAACAGGTAAGCAGATGAAATGGGATCAGATCTGTGAATTGCTCGGTTGCAACGTCTAAATTAACTCCTATAAACACCGTAATCCACACCTCTACCTGTCCTCGAGCTCCACCCCATGATCCTCTCTATTTTCTTGTACCGACCTCTCTCGATCCTGCGGAACATTGGGGCTGGCCCTGCCTGCTCCCATCGTGTGTCCCTCGCTCAACCTGACCTTCCCTCTGTCCAATCCGATCTTCGTGCCGACAAACTCGGCAACGGCCCTGATCACTCCCCAGAGCCTTTCTCCCCTCTCCTCCATGTTCCCTTCGTCGCGCGGATTCTCCTCCGCCTCGACCTTGAATTGGTATTTCAGGCAGTCCTTGACCGTGATCAGTCCGGTGAGGCGGCCGCGGTACTCGACCAGGATAACCCGAGGTCCCATCTTCTTGAAGAGCTCCATGACCGTCTCGAGCGGAAGTCGAGGATGCACCGTGAGTGGCGTCGGGTCGACGAAGCGGTTGAGGTTGATTGTCATCTGCGCCGACGATGCTGCGATTGTGTCGAACGTAATGGCTGCCGCAGGTGTGCTTGGTGTCTGCGCCGCGAGCGCCGACCCAGGTGTGAAGTAGCATTTGGCTGTCGGCGGGAGAGACTGCTCCCGCCGAGCACGGTCTATCGCGTACCGCAACTCGATGCGCCCAATGTAGCCCAGCAGCGTTTTTGAGACTGGCTCCTCGACAATCGGGTAGCCGGAGAAGGCGTTGTTGGCGAGAATCTTCTCGACGTCTCGCAGCTGAAGCCCTGAGGCAGGTAGAGTGATAAGATTGGTCGTCATGACCTGAGACACTGGCACACCGAACGTGTGTTCTTCCTTGTTGTCCAAGAAGGGGAAGCCGTTGGCCCAGATGGCACGGTCTGCTATGCCACCTTTGCCGAAGCGTTCGCCGACTGCCTTCGTGACGCCCACGACAATCTACGCCGGAAATCAGTACGTCACAAGTCAATGCTTCTGCGCCTGAACTCACCATGGTTGGAAGGATATACGTCAGAGCTCCAGTGAGCTCAAACATGATGACTACAACGGAGACGGTGATATGCATAATGCCGCTCAGGGCAGCTGCAGCTCCAAGAAAAGCGTACGTGCCAGGGGTGATACACGGCACATCTGGATCACACGCAGCGAAGAAGCTCGCGTTGGGAAAAGCGTCGTACAGCGCTTGCACGAGCACCCCCACCATCCTGCCAAATGAAGCACCTATGGCCATGGACGGGACGAAGATACCCGCAGGGACCTTGCAGCCGTACGATACAATGACTAGCAATGTCCGGATGACGGTCGCGGCGCCCAGTGTGAACACAAGATGCCATCGATGTTTGCGTCTACGCAGGGTTAGCGGCAGCTTCCACGATTAAGACAAAGAACAGCTTACTCGCAGATCTCATCGTAGTCATGGGCTCCCTCGCACTCCCGGAACAGGATTTCCATGCTCTCAGTCATGTCTATCCGGAGGAACATGTTGGGATAACATATGATGGCAGTCATCAACGCCAAGGTTGTTGCCTCCAAGATTGGATATTGGCCAAGGTATTTCTTGCGGAAAGCTTGCACGCGCAGGTTCCATTTGATGACGAAAGCGCCGTACAGGCCTCCGAAGATACCCAGGATGATGTAGAAAATGGTCTCGAAAAAGTGCCAGTCACGATCATATTTGACTTGGAACATGACCAGTTGGCCGGTCCTGAACGGGTTCATGGCCTGACGGCATCAGCGACGGGGTTTCCATTTGGCATGTGATGGTAAACGTACGGCCAGCACAGCTGTGGCAACCAGGGCGCAGAAGTAGCTTCTCCACATTGTCTTCAGAGGGAAGTGGTTTGCAATTTCCTGAGATCAGACCATGTCAGCCACAATCTATTGCAGGTTACCGTGACGTATACCTCCAGGGAGAACAGGACGCCGCCGATGGGACTACCGAAAGCAACGCCAACACCAGCAGCGGCGCTGGCGGTCAGGATTTCCCGAGTCTTGGAGGCATTTCGCTTATACTTGTCGAACAAGCGGGAGACAACGTTGCCAGTGCACACAGCATAGTGTACGCTGGGCCCTTCCTTTCCTACAGACAAGCCCGAAGCAATGGCCAGCGGCAGACCGATGGATTTGATAGCCAGAGTCTTGAACCCAAGGAAACCTTTCATGACGAATCCAGCCACAATACACTTGATCTCAGATATGCCAGATCCGGCGGCGTACGGAGCAAAGGACTTGACGAGCCGAGCGGAGACGAAGGCGAAGAAGGTGGAGAAGAGGATGTACAGGACGTAGTTGACGGGCCAGAAGGTGCTCCAGCGGTGCCATTCCTTGCAGCCTGCAGGCAGTCAGAGCGCGCTCGGATGAGTGGCGGGTATGGCCTACCATTCTCAGCGCCCCAGCAGCAGAACTGCTCGTTCAGGTAGAAGGCGGTGGTGCAGTAGCCCAGCTTGATGTCGGAGAGCCACTCGGTGACGATGTTGAGGAAGGCAGCGTTGAGACCAATGGCGACGCCGACCAAGCTGACGACAATCCAGGCCTGGCCGGCGTCGTAGGCATCGAACAGCTTGCGGCGCCAGGTGGGCCCGCGGGCGCGCTCGAAGAAGCCCTGCTTCTCTTGACGGCGGGCTCTGCGGCGCAGCTGCTCGCGGGCGGCATCCTGGACCCAGTCGATGGTGGTGAAGTCCTCGTAGCGCTTGATCTCGGCGATCTCCTCGTGGATGGCATGGTCGGCGGTGGTGGCCTCGCTGTCGACGCCGTGCTCGGCGCTGGAGAGGGCTGAGACGCGGCGGTTCAGCGCGCCGCGCGTCGACGACGAGGGCGCGCGCAGGGCGGCGGTGGAGCTTGAGCGGCCAGTCATCTCATCGTGTGTCCGGCCAGGCGCAGCGGGAGCAGCTCGGCATTGGATTTCGGGCGTGGTGGTGCCAGAGTGAGCAGTGACAGGCACAGGGTACCTTGCGTCGGCCGGCGACCATATCGCGCGCTGATCGCTGCCTATCTGGGCTTATCCGCCCTGCACCTCGCGACTCTCCGCCGCGCTCCTCCCACGCGTCCCTCACCTCGCACACCTGCGCCCGCCTCCAAGGCATCCAATCCGCCGCCCACCGCGCCGCCCGACTCGCTCCGCTTCCGCGAGCTCGAACTCTCGGTCCAACGCGCCCCCGCCCCTCAGCCGAGTCCCTGCGATTTCTCTCTCGCACCGCACGCGCGCACAACTCCGGCACGATGCCTTACAACAACAACCCCATCCCACGTCCGGCCAACATCACCGGCTCCGTCTCTCTTCCTCGTAAGTCGACGACACACCCAGTTCGTCCTCTCCCGGTCGCCTTGCAACCTAACACGCGAGCGCCGTGCTGCAGTTGCGCGCGTCAAGAAAATCATCCAAGCCGATGAGGACATCAACGCCTGCTCCGCCAACGCCGCCTTCGCCATTGCCGTCGCCACCGAGGAGTTCGTCTACTACCTGACCGAGCAGGCCCACAAGATGGCCAAGGCGGAGAAGAAGCCGAAGCGCTCTCTGGGCTACAACCACGTCCGTACGTACACCAACAATCCCCTCCTCCCGACCGAATGCATGGTGCTAACCGTGGCTTTCGCACGCGCAGAGCAAGCAGTCGCCCGCCTCGACAACCTCGAGTTCCTGACCGACGTCGTTCCCAAGACCACGAGCTACAAGGACGCCAAGGCTGAGCGCGAGAGGAAGAAGACCGCCCAGGCTGCTGCTGCTGCCGAGGCGCAAGCGAACGGTACTGCCAACGGACAGACCACCATCGCCGCTGCTACCACCAACGGCCAAGCTCCGAACGGCCAGGCCACCGTCGGCGCTGAGAAGCCGGAAGCTGAGAACGGAGAAGCCATGGATGTCGACCAGAAGCCTGCTCCGGCGTAAAATGCTCGGGTCTTGCGAAGTCACTGTCCGTTTAATATGGGCTTGGCCGAATGTGCATAAGATGGGTGGGCGTTCTGGATTTTATGGAAGTCAGGAGTCATGATTGATGCATCGGGCGGCGTTGTAGGAATGGCCAAGATACCAAAAATCTCGTGAGTAAGAATCATCAGGGCAAGCTTAGGAAGAGGGCAACGTTGTTGGCCGAAGAACTTGTCAATTTACTGAAAAAAAAAAGCGAATAACTACACAAAAAAAGAACGGCCAGTGCTCTTGTGTGCCAACTCCCTGTCATGCTCCAGGCAATCCATCTCCATATTGTCGTTTCGTCGCCATACCAATGCTTCTTCTCTGCATTTTGACTCCTCTTCCCTATCACCAAACGCCACTTAAGTCAACGGATTCGGACAACCCAAGTTCTCAAACTGCGGCGCAACCTTTGCCGCAATAAGATTGAGCGCATCCACCGTCGGCGTAATAAGGCCATTCAAGGAACCCGGCACGCTCCCCGTCGACAGCTGATACAGCAAACACGCCGTAGTCGGCCCCTCAACCAACTTTCCATTCTGAATCTCGCCAAACTTCGGCAGCGCATCGAACCCGCCCTCGCCGGTCGACCCACCAAACAGCACCGGGTGCAGCAAATACATGGCCAAAATCTCCGCCGTCACGTCCTCGTTCGTGTACGGCGCGACGCGGTTCGTCCAGTTCTCCGGGATGCGCTCCCCGCCGTTGAAGCTCCACGTTCCGTCCTCGGCGCGGGTGGCCCCGAAGAAGGACGAGATGGTCTCGAGGTCGGGGGCGTAGCCCCTGGTGCCCGAGGGCATGAGCTCGTACAGGAAGGACGCGGCGCCGAACAGCAGCAGGCTGAGCGGGCCGAAGTAGAAGTTGGGGTTGTCGCGTAGGCTCTGCTGGTAGCGCTGGTAGCGGTAGAGGGCGAGGTTTTCGCGGTTGAAGTTGCCCTGACACGTGTCGGCCATCATGCCGAAGAGGGTGCCGTTGAAGCTGAAGTTGTCGCCGTCGCCGAGGAAGAAGTCGTCGCGCGTGAGAGACGTGTCGGCTTCGAACTTGTTGTGTCCGTCGAGGCCCGGCTCGCTGCCTGTTAGGACTGGCGAGATGGAAGTGCGCGTTGTGGCGTCGCAGCCGATGGAGAGCTTTTGCGTCACGGGGTCGCCGTCGGTAAGGGTGAGTCCGAGGGCGGCGAGGAGGACGGCAAGGTCGTAGCCGACGTTGTAGACGTTTTGCTGGGCGTCAACTAGCTCATTGAAAGTGACGATGCCGTCATGGGCAAGGAACTGTGGCTGTGATCAGCTCCTGTCGAAAATGGACGCAATGATTTCGTCTTGACCAGGTGTTCGATGGTAAAACAGTCGGAGTCAGCTTACATTGTGGTTGGCGGCGGCATTGAGACCAGGGCAAGGGCCCCGAATATCGTTTGGTCCAGGCGCAGTAAATTGGTGGGCAGTATCGCCAGGCGCTGGCACTTGATAGCCGCCCTTCCCGTTGCCTGGGACACCATTCTTCGCATTATTGTACGGGTACTCGTCTGTCACAGGCGCAGCGGGTTGGTGGTTGGCATTAAAGGGGCAGGTAGCAGCACCCCCGGGCTGGCCACCACCAGGCTGTTGTCTGCGCGCCTTTGCTTCCCGAAAAAGGGAGGAGTCGACTCCAGGCATGTCCACCACGAAGGGGAATGCAGAGGCTGCTGAGAGCAGCGAAGAGGCGAGAATGAGAGACCGCATATTGGACTTGTGAAGGCACTGATGAGCCTGGCTTTGGTCTTCTGGAGGCGTTGGGATCGACACCTGCGAAGTGCTCTTGCATTTAAATGAAAGCCTCAGCCTGTCACGGTACAGTGAGAGTATCAAGGACAGCTGCCATGAAATTCAAAAATACCGAGGCAGCTCTTCAACTGCACGACACAAACGCGGAGAAGAGCTGCATGTACTCACTGCCATGGATCCGATTGCGTAGGAGGTGGGCCGTCACAACCATTGAGGAGACACTAAAATGGATTACAGAGCCACTAGGGAAAAGGGTAGTGTCGATCACCCTGATGATCAAGAAACAGTGGGCACGGGATGAGAGCAGCGGCGTAAACGCACGCCAATCGGACAACAGGCATTTGCGAGCCAGAACAGCCTTCGGCATGTCTTGGTGTGTGCGTGATAAGTGACGTTGCAGATCAGCATCACATCCGGGAACGCACGTCGGATCCCGCACATGGGTCTTTCCCGATGCAGTAACGGGTTGGTAGAAAGAAGCAACGGGAGCGGCCTTGGCGTCTGGTTTCTTCCTCGGTATCTTGCTGTTTTCACCAACCCTCTCCAAAACCTTATTCATCCGACCAGTCAGCGTCGTGACGTTCAGCCCCCCCGCCGAGTTCCCCGCATCTGTTCAAGCCAGCCTCTAAGCCACAGGGAGCAGCTGCGCCCAGAACGCCCTGTCCATCATTTCCGTACGTAGACGCAACGTCCGACGCAAGACATATTATGCATGACCACTGACGTCGCTTAGTCTGGGCGTGAATGCCGTCCGGGCGTCCAAACCGTGGTCGATTAATGTTTGCAGAAGTAGCTCTTGAGCCTGCAGACGTGGACAGTATAAGGAATATCGTTGTTAAGTGGCGCAAGAGGTAGCTGGCTTCGCGTGGTAGTAGCAAGATGACGGAACCGGCAAGGTTTAGTTTAGCCTTGTCATACGTAGTAATAGCGGCTGAAGTCTCGGCCAAAGCGTTCTGGCGTTTGCGCTACAGATGCCACCCAACCATTTGAGCAACGAGCAGCACGGAATTCTAGCTCCCGAGATTCTAAGCCATGGCGTTGCACACTGCTCCGGTTCAGGCAGCCCGTCGGTACTTGCAATGGTGGCTTATTGCCCGCTGGCGGCCTTGGATTCATAGCGCTTGTGGTACCGTGGCTGGCACTTGTGACCCCACTTCTCATTTAAGAAGCAATTCTGTGCAAAGCAAGCTGGTATCGGCGATTGCTCCACGCATGGAGGTCAAGGTACATTCGGACCCGACGTACTCCCAGCCTTCGTGTTTGCATACCCTTTAGGGATATAATTGACAACGGCCGAAAGATGAGTTGACAAATATAGCCTCAGCAACGTTCAAACACGCGATAGAGGCCTTTCAAGTTTGCCACCTCAACGACTCCTTTGAGCAGACCCCTTGTTGCGACGAGACGACCCCGGAAAGCAGGGAAGAGGACGTGCTCAACTGCGCGTTCGAGGTGCCGGCGCCTAGACGCTATTTCTGGGTCTTCCTGTGCCGTGCCTTCCGGGTGGCTGTCTTCGTTCGTAGGTGGCGGCGCCGGCAAAGCTTCAGGAACGTAGAAAGAAGCCAGCTCTTTCAGGAAAGTTCGGAAGCAACCTTTCTCCTCAAGCCAGTTGACGTGGGGTCCGAGGCGGAGGAGAAAGTGCGGTAGCTTCGCCAGGCTTGGGATGTAACCTTTCAAGAGTAGCGGTATGGACTGAAGATCCCCTTCCTCTGAGAGTTCCATAGAAAAGTACTCCGCGAGCATGTCCCGACGGTTGATGAGTTGTTGCCTGACGGCTGAAACGGCATCCTCCCAATCAAAATCCACCTCAACTTCGGCCGTAGCCTTCTCGTGCATTGCAGCCACAGTCAGCAATTCATGTAGACTGAGAGCAGGGTCGAAGCGGATAGCCCCGAAGTTGCCGAAATCCGTTAGCCCGACCTGGTAGAAATACTCGTTGCATACCATTCCGTAGTCGACTAGGAATAGCTTGACCCCGCCTTGGATGGCTGCAATGCGCCTCCGCTCGTCCACCACACCGACGAAGGTGTGGCTTGCGAATACGTCAGTCAGCTCGTGGTGCATATTTTCGCGCACCTCGGCACGAAGCTCCTTGATGGTTGTCAGACGACATATGGTGGGCTCCTTTTCCGAAACCTCGTATTCCATCTCCTCGCGACTTGTTCCCTCGGACGCCTTGGAAGCGTCAGGCGCTTGAGGCCCTGGCAGGAACATTGTGGTGATTTTCCGTACGCGGGAGTCCGTTCGGACAAGACTGTTCTCGTATGGCCGTTGAGTTGAGCCTTTCTGTTGAGGAGTCCTTCGAGACGACGAGGGCTCCTCCGAACTACCAGGCGACGCTGCTGTCGGGGCCCTGGATGGTGTGGAGCTCACCTGGAGTGTAGGAACCTTTGCGCCTGGCAGCAGACTCTGCGTCATGAAGGTGCGGCTGGTGTCGACAGTGCCGAGACTAGAGCGAATCTCGTCGCAGATTACCTCGATAATCTCATCCTCGTTGAGAAAATTTACTTCACGCTTTGTTGGATGCACGTTGACATCGACGCGATGAGGGTCGATCTCGAGGCTGAGGTATACAAACGGATGTCCGCCTTTGGGCAAAAAGGCGCTGTAGGTCTGTTCTACTGCCTTTTTGATGGCGGATGACTCCACAGATCTGTGGTTGATGAAGAGGAGCAACGTGGTCCTCTTGACGCTGTAATTGGCATTGCTTACCCATGCCTCGGCCTTGAAACCCCATCGGTCGTTGCTAGCATGAATTTGAATCAGCTCGTTTGCCACTGCATTTCCTTGAACTTGGCGTATGCGGTCGACGATGCTTGCGTTTGCTGGTACGGAAATACCCATGGATGAATCTCCGTGTTTCTTGCAAGAGAAAGAGACACCGGCACAGTGCACGGCATAGCGGCCAACCAAGTCAAGAATCTTTGCATATTCTTCACTTGCAGATCGGAAGGCGCGTCGACGCGTGGGGATATTGTAGAAGAGATCCTCAACCTGGATGCCATTAGAGCTATGAGACGCGGTCCACAATGAATACACACCGTAATTTGAGTCCCTTGACGGCCTGCACAAGGCTTGGGATCTGGGCTTTGGCCTGGTTTGGCGGGCACGAGCTTGCCATCAGAATAAACTGCCTTCCACGCACAACTCGACTCCTTAGTTCGCGTAGTCACGGTGAGGTGCGCGATATGGCTGATGCTAGCCAGAGCTTCACCACGGAAACCGTACGTGCCGATTGAAGTGAGGTCTTCAAACGCCTTCAGCTTGGACGTCGTAAAACGCTCACACAGAATGGGAAGGTCATCGCGCTGCTACAAGTCAGCAGCGAATTCGAGCCGGGCGTGCATAGAAGGGTTTTACGTCAATTCCATGGCCGTTATCGGTGATTTGGAGAAGCTTGAGGCCGCCATCCTTGACGAGGATTTCCAGCGCCGTGGAGCCGGCGTCGACGGCATTCTCAATGAGCTCCTTCAGTGCGTGAACGGGCGCGACAATGATTTCACCGGCAGCGATTTTGTTGACGACATCCTGCGAGAGGGCCTGTATGCGACGGGGCGCCGAGGGGGTGTCGCTGGCGGTTCTCTTGGGACGCGATGGCGGCGTGGCGCTGTCCACTTCCATCTCGTCCGACATGATGGCGTGCTCTCTCGTCGGGATCCCGCGCCAGGGAAGCGAGCTCAGTACGTGGGGTAGAATTGTGATGTATTAAGATGAGAGGATGCTGCTGCGGGTCACTTCGGCGCGGCGCGTCGGGTGGACGCGTCCGCGCGCTGCGTCACTTTTGCACGTGACTACCGATCCTCTCACCTCTTAAACAAATCTCGCCCTTCTTTTCAGAGTGTTTTGCCAGAAAGCGGGATGCTGTATGCTAAGCGCTGCTCGATAACGAATTTGGGTGTAGTGGTACGAGTTGATTTCCTGTGTGGCATCCAAAACTTGCTTGTTTCCATGCGCTTCAACAACCTCCATAGCAGGTGCGATAGCATTCTCTTGAGAGTTGTTGGGCTGTGCCTAAATAATTTCAGGCCAGGCCAGCAGCTCGAGTCTTCTTGAAGCTGTCGATCAATGCAGGGGGGATATTGGACTCCTCTCTGGCCGCGGTTGAATAACTCGTCAATATATTCTTGCGTTGTGCAGTAATGGAGCACTTTTTAGTCTTGCAGTTTGAGTTTTCTTTTCACATTCAAATGTTGCGAAATATCAAAGTGGCCGCCGATATCAAAGCTCGCCTAGGCCGCTTTCCCAAGTCTCTCGAAGCCAGAGAAGATGACATCAAACAACCTTAGAGACTGTAACGAGGACGGATTGCATCAAGGAGATAGATTTTCATCTGTGGAGCTGGTATTCATAGAAGGTATAGAGGAAGCATCAACGTTAAAACCTAAGAGGATATCTGAAGATCAATCAAAAGTAGAGTAAGACGTGAATTAACATATCCGGATGAACCCCCCGAGTCTGCATGTGACTTAGTAGTCGTCAAGAAGCTGTGGCAACTCCTGGTTCCGCCGTGGAGGCTGCCTTGAGCATGGCAATTGAGAAGTTGTCACAAGGGGCTGTCCGGAGCCCGGATGGATACCATAGTAGAGGGATTACTATCAGCCAAATCACACGGAGTCCTGTTTTTGATTACCAAACAGCTTTCCCGCGCAAAATCTGCGGCCCCTGTATCATTTGCTCGGCTTCTCGAACCCAAATCCATGCTTCCACACCACGCCTCGCCCACCAACGACCAGACCACCACACCATCTACATCTCGCCAAATGTGAACCCATGCACCTAACAACTCGGCACTGTGAAAATCTCTCTTCCTTCGGAAAAGCTCTTTCCCCCACGGGTCACTCCACCGCCGCGCAGTACGAGTCAGCCCGCTCCAACACTGTCCGCAGCCGACCCGATCCGGCATCTAATATTCCGATCTGTCTCTATAGCTTCTTTCCTGATCGAGCGAACACACACCCACGAACCCCACGCGCACCCACCACTCATCATCCACGGACCCCCACTTCAATCCAGCCCGCCCGCTCGCCTTGCCGAGCCCTCACAACCACCCACAACGACGATCACCGCGTCCGCCCCATCTCTGTTGCTGCTGATCTACGTATCTCTTTTCAACGTCGTATCTGCCCTGCAGGGACCAGGGGATCAGCCTTCTACCATGCATAGCCGGACCGTTCGCGTCTAGCGTCGAAAAAGTTATGTGCGTGGGCTGAATCGCGCCGACGACGACGCCGCCGCCGCCGCCGCCGCCGTAGCTGGCGGGTGGGCGGATGAGCCGGCGTGTCGGGTTGGCGGAGAGGCGGATGTGCGGGTATGTGCTTGCGCCATGTGAGCGTACGAGGGGACAACCATGAGAGTTATGCACGGAAGTGGAGGTAAGTGGTAGACAGTGAGCAAGAGTGCTGCGGTGCGGTACGTGTACGCGGGGTTGAACAGCGGTACGTGTATTGTAGCAGTTGAGCACGGCAGCAGGAAGTGTGTATGTGTGATAAGAACACCCAACGCCGCGGGCGGCAAATTGGTCAGGGGCGGCGGCGGTAGAGGACGGTTTGCCAGCAGCCGGCCCGCAGTAGGACAATGGCATCCCGCGGGTCATCATGAAGATAACTGGCATGACGCCCTGAGAGGAGCAAGCTTGGCGTTGAAGATACTTGCCATATCTCTGCCAACCTGCTTTTCGATTTTCTTCTTGTTTTATCTTTTTGTTGCGCCCGGCGCAAACAGGAGGCTTCCGAGAGTTTGGACGCTGGGAAGAGTAATATGCTGGTCACACATCACTCGTTGCTTTTTCTGCATTCTGGCCGTTGGATCGGAAAGTCTAGAATTGCTTTTTTCGCCTTCCCCTTCCTCATTCCTTGCCTTGTTCTCTTCTCCGCTAGGCAACGAGATTAGACATGAGGCGGAAAGGAGTCGCGCTTCCATGCGCATCGCGGCTTTCGACAGTCTCCCTGCCCTCTACCTCCATCGACTAGAACTTCCTGTCCCACGCAATGGTAGAAGTATGATATAGGTTGGGAAGAAGAAAGAACACAAAGCAGATTGGCCTCCCACATAAAAAGCCGTATCATGATGTAGGTGCGCCGACCATCCGGGAAGGATGCCATCCCTTCACTGAGAACGCCCGTCCTTCAAACGTGCAAGGAAAATCCATCAATCCAATCGCTAAATCCTTATACCTGATGAACTGACCATCCAATGCAAAAGCCCGGACTATATGAAACTCTCCAAAGATGAAAGAGAAAAAGGTCAATAAAAGGAACTATACAAGAAAAGGCAGTGCAGAGAATGCGTGGGCCAAAGTTTGACGTAATCGAACCATCGGTTAGAGTGAGCATGTAAAATTGCTTTTCAGAAGTCCTCCACTTGCGTACGAGAACGAATGACCCCAGGCGTTGACACCGGCGGACGGAATACTCTCCGGCCATTGTCACACGAAGAAGAAATCCTGACCATGATAGAGCAAAGGTCGGCCGTCTGACACAAGCAGAAAGCGAGGAATCACATAAACCGCCGCTCATCAATTCTGAGACATCAATCCCTTGAAGCCTCTGAAGCCGCCAGAGCCGGATTTGGGTGGGTGATCCTTCTTGTCGGACGACTTCTTCTTACCGATGTTTTGGGCGCCGCCTGCATAAGAGCAAGGGTTAGCTTGTGTATTCTCGACACAGCGCCCGGAGCTGCATGTCTACCTCCCGGCCCCACATCCAACGAGCTTCAAACACCGAGGCGACGCGACAGCCCCATTGGTACTTCGGAGTCACTGGGTAACTCACCTCTTCCATAGACCCTGACTTCCGACTTGGGCACGATCTTATGCTTACTGTCCCTATCACTTCCGCTCCCGTTGGTGTTGGAACTGAAGGTGCTACGACCGTCTGACGAGCCGAGTGGCTCGGTGGCATTGAATGCGTGGAACCGTGGCGCATGTAGCGTATCCGTGGGCGACGACGGCTCATGTATCGGGCTGATTGTGTCAACGGGATGGAAGGTACGTGTCGGCAACGATTCGCTGCGCTCCGGACGGGCCGTAAAAGGCCTGTTGCTGTGACCGGAAAATGACGAGGCCTGGTAATGGAAGTCGCTGTAGTCGTCGTCAAACTCGTCATCGCTCCGCAGCTCGGACCGCATTGGCTCTGTAAAGGACCGGGGTCCGAAACGATTGGCGAAGCTAGCACCTCTGCTGCTTGCCATGCTGCCACTGCCTGCGGTACTTGGCTGTCGCATGAAGTTGGTCGGCGGGTGTTCGTCGACCGGACTGTGCGCTTCGTGGCTGCTGTGGCCATTTCCATTCGAGCGCCCTCTTGCGTAAGACAACTCAGCCTCCAAAGCCTGGCATTGCATCTCCAATTCGGTGTATCGGTGGAGGAGGCGGTTGTGCGTCTTTCGGAGTTGGTTGAATTTGGAATGGCTTGCGGCGAGAGCGGAATCGATCATCTGCTGCACCGAGGCTGGTAGCTGGGTCGGGTTCGGCTTGATGTCGAAGTCGACTGGCTGCCGCGATTCGAGCTCCGCAAACTTGCGATCGAATGCTCGCGCTAGCCGGCTGCGTTCTGCGTCCTGGCTGTCCAACTTCATGTTTGCCATCTTCAATTCATTGCGCAGCATTTCCTGTTCCTCCTTGGCGTGCTCGAAATCGAGTTCCTTGAGCTCCAGTTTGCGCAGCTTCGTCTGCAGAGAGTCAACCTCATGGCGCAAGGCATCCATCTCTTCCATCTCTGTTTCAATCGATTTGAGATTCTGCTTCGAGTTGAGCTCCCTGGCTTCGGCCTCAACTACAAGTCTCCGGAGGCGCTCGCAATCCTTCTCTGCCCTCGCGAGTTTCGTCTTTAGCATCTCTTCCTCAGAGTGCCACTGCTTCTGCTCGTCGCGAAATGTCTTGAGTTTCGAGCCAAGCTCGCCCTCCCACTTCTTGGACTGGTTTCGACCGGTCATTGTCTCTTTCTTCAATTGTGCATAAAGCTCGTTTGCCTTTTGCAGTTTGGCTTTGAGTGTCCTGTTCGTATTGATCAAATTCTGTGTCTCCGCTTCTACGGTGGCCTCCTTGATATGCTTCCGCTGGAGCTGGCCAATGTGGGAAAGATGCTGATTCTTCAAGTAACGCTCAAAGTTCAAATCATTGCGGAGAAGCATGACTTCCCGCTGCAGGGTGGCAATGTTCTGCACGAGACGGGCGTGTGTAGGCGAGAGCGGGTCCTGGCTGGACGAGAGCGTTTGCGCAAATGCCTCGAGGCGCGGCGAGGGAAATGCAGGGATTGTTCCTAGTCCTTCACTGCTCTTTCGCGAAGCGTCTAGACTTTTGCTCTGCTCTTGTTCTTCGGAGACTTGACCAAGGGACTGGTCAGGCAGGGTGGGGCTGTCAGGACTTTCAAGAGGCCGGGCGACTGGAGATCCCGTGCGAGGCGACAGCTTCCTGGAATTGACAGAATCCTTGGAGGAAGGGCTGGTGAGCGTTGTTGACTGGGTATTTCGCCAGCTGCTGTTTGGCTGCCCATCCGTTGGAGAAGTGGCACTGTTCGCAACCTCAGCATCGTGGTCCGTAGACAGCAAATTGCCCCCAGGGATGTCCTCAGTGGGTACCAAGGAAACGTGGGCAGGGCGCACGGCGGTGTCTGGGATGTCGGGCAATTTTGCGGTTGGCGGTGGTCCAGGGTCATCCAAGGAAGCCGAAACAGCCATGCATAAGCCCATGCAGTCGGTAACAACGTCTGCGGGATCGCTCTTCAACCAACGGCTCTCGCTCAGTTCTTCCTCAGCGGTCATGTTGAAGAAATTGGGATGCAGAAGATGGACCTGGCGGAAGGGCTCGGTGCGTCTCCGAATAGCCTCGGGGTCCAGAACCAGGTCGTCAGCACCGAGGTAGTTGATGCTCTTGAGGAATTTCCGAGGTTTGCGAACGTAGCTCATGAGGTTTAGAGGAAAGAGTCCGTAGAGGAAAGTGAAGTAATAGAGTGCTCCAGGTGCCGAGGTTTCAGGATGGTCAAATGTGTGCTCAAGCTTCTCCCAAGACGGATCGCTGCTCTCGTCATCCGAGAGCTCTTCATCTTCTTCGCCTTCGGCTGCGACCTCGTCGGCCTTCGGCTGTTCCTGGCGGGCCGACGCTGTGACCTGGTCCCAACAGAGCACCCTACTGTATATCAAGAAGAGCTTTGGCATATGAGACACGAGCACGCTGGTGATGTGTGGGATGAACATGATCAGAACTGTGAGCGCCAGTTCAACTACGGTGGCGGACTTGTCGATCATCATGCATTTTTCGAGATTTTCGATAAGCAGTGTCTCGGAGACGAGGTAGAGGTGAGGCGGTTGAACGCGGACGAATGTGCTAAGTAGACTGAGGGCCTGGGCGCGGTGCTTTGCTTGGACGAAGAGGTCGTTTAAAGATAGAAGCAATTCCTACAGCCGGTGAGATCGAGCTGCCCAGACTGGAGCGGGAGCATTTACCTTGGGCTTCCGGCGGCCGTAGACCACCAGGAGGGATTCAATCTCGCGCGCAACGTATTCGTCCTCGGACGTGATGACGTTGTCGTCGCCGGTGGGGACTCGGGTGCGCCACAGGTAGCAGTCTATCAGCTTCTTTGTGTACGAGGCAGCGGCTTGCGCCTGCTCGGCTTCATTCTCCTTGCCGGCGTCGAATGCCAGGACGCCCAGCACGAATTCACGTGCGTCTTCGATCTCATCCCTCTTGTGTCCAACGCCGTCTATGACGGGACGGACGACCAAGCTCCACCATTGTGACAGGCGGGCGTCGCCTCTGATGGCGGGGCGCAGCTGGCGGAGCACGGCGAGGAAAGCGCCGCGCTTGACGGGCTCGTCCTGGACATGGTTGCTGTAGGTGGCCAGAAGCTCTTCGTGCAGGCGCTGCGAGTCCTGGTCGTCGATGTCGGGATTCTTGTCGAGGAAAGCGTCAATGGTCTGCTGCAGCTCGTCGGGCAGCGGGCGGGCGACGGTAGGGCCGGCGAAGGCGGCCTCGAGGGCCTTGACGGCGTCTTTCACAGACCTGCATTCCAGCGTCAGCGCGGGCAGGAGCACTGGCGGGGGCACGGGAGGGCGACCCTGCGGCCATGGCAGCGCGCGGCGGCGGCGAAGGGTGCTATGACGGAAGCGAGGGCGTGGGCAGGCAAGGCAGAGCTGCAGGCATAGTCGCGCGCAGCGGCGAGGTGGAGAGCGCGGCGGGGCGCGCTTGCTGATGTACGAGTGGGTGCTGTGGTGCTCGCGCGAGTCGCTGACCCAGGCGTCCGTCGGCTGCTCCCGTCACCGCAACGGCGGGCGGGCTGGTCCCCGGGGGCAGGTCGAGCTGATAAGGCGGCGCGACAGCGCTCCAGCGCAAAGGCAGTCCAGCTAATTAGTCGTTTCGCGGCGCACGGCGGGCTGCTGTGGGCTGGGCAGGCGGATCCAGCGCGCCGGGTCGCTGGGCAGGGGGCTGCAGACGGCCGGCGCTCGCAGGCGTGGGCGATCGCCAGGGCGCGGCTGTCACTATCGCCGCCATAACGAATACTTTCGCATAACGTCACTGTGCGCGCCCTCCGCCAGCCGCGCCCAGCAGCGCCGTCGCACCGCGCCTGCTGTCTGCGCCAGCCAGGGGCGGGTGCAGCGCCCGACCGGGATGCGGCGCATATGCTCTCAGCGCCGCGCGGGCTGATAGGCAGACGTTGCAGAAAACGGCCGCCGCCGCCCACGACCTGCCCGAAAGACAACGCCAATGCTCTTGCTCCGAGCCCGTCAGACACGCCTCACACCGCGCCCGGCTCAAGCTTTGTGGCAATGAGACATCAAGCAGGTCCTCGGGCGATCAGGCCATGTCGACGCCAATTGATCGAGAGAGACTCCTGTCCAGCCGCGCCGCCGTGATAAGGTTGTCCACCCGACATTGGCTCTCGGCGCGCGTCCAACGAGGAGATGCAGCAAGCCCCGTCTCGTCTCGCCTTCGCTCCCGCACCCGAACTTCCAGATCAACGCAAGGAGGACCGCTCCCCGCGAGAGTGCGTAATCCGGACCACGGCCATCAGACAGGTCTCCCGGGCGGTCTGCGGTGGCACTAAAACGGGCCTGCGCCGAGTACCTGCAGTCTGCGTCTGCATTGCGTTTCCCGTGTGCGCAGGCCGCCGTCACAAACAAGGTTGGGCGGACAGAGCTCAGGTGCGGACTGGGTGCAGAATCTGAAGGTTAAGCTTTCGGGTCCACGGCCCCCGCGGTCGCCCTCGGGGTGCACAACATGATGACCAGCGTCCAGCTGGTCGATCTTCAGTATTTGACGGTGTGCAAAGCTGCAAACAGTACATGCGTCCGCCCGGTCGCACGCATGATACCAGGCCACTGTTACTAGCACTGTTGGACACAAGCTGGCCTGAGAAAACTCTGCACATGGAATTCGTGCCCTTCCGGCGAACCGTGCTCACATTTAGCCAGCTCGGCGGGCGCTCCGGTTAGGACGCGTCGTATCCGCGCCTCTGCGACTGTCGTTGGCACTGCTCAATAATACGCGCTGCTAAGATCACTGCCGCTCTGCCGCGGTCCAGATAAGCAAACGACCCCACGCGAGCGGCCGATCGATCAGGGATGCTCAGCCTTCGGGGGCCCGGCCGATTCACGCGTCGGCCCTTCTTCTTGCTGTTTGAGGCGAAGGGCTCGAAGACTCGGCGAAATTGGGCGCTGGATTAATGCCGGGAGGGCTGGTGAGGCGGCGGGACATGTCAAAGGCGTGGCCGTCGGCTAAAATTATCCCAATCAGGACGAGCTACTTTTCTTAGCAATGTCCCCCGGATCGTTCCAGCGCGCGATTTGGGGGAACACGCGGGGTCCTCGAATTTGACCACGGTTCCAGATTGATTAAAGTCTCATTCGACAACACAGCAGAAGAGCACCAGCCCGTTCCGCAGCCGCCTTCCGCTTCCGTCGGGGGATGAGTGGTGATGTCTTAAGTACCCCTCCCCTCCACCCGAGATCTGGCCAAGACGGAGATCGGTTTCGACGAGTGCTGTGGTCCCGCCACGGCGATCAGAGCAATTCAGCCCGACCATGATACCCATCGGGTGCAGCCAAAACGCATGAGGCATAGACTATGGAGTTACCTGCGTGCCGGTGCAATGCAACAGGCCGACGTCTCAACCTCTGTTCATCGTGTTGCCCGACCCCTTGGGGTTCTCGTCTTTGAAGTCATCCCATGCCCTTGCCTTTATCGTCTCCTCGTCGGCCTTCTCCATGTTGTCCTCGTCCGGCTCCGGACGGATGCCTGACTGCTCCCCGCCGCCCTCGATGATCCCTCCTCTCTTCCGCTCCTCTTCCAAGTACTCGTCGATGCTCATGGTAGGTAAGCTGTGATCCGGACGGAACACCCCTTGCTGTAACCTTTGCCGGTTGTCCAGAAGCGTGAAGGGTCGCAGCGGCTTCCCGTCAGCGCTTAGTATGGGCCCGGTGCGGGATGCTAGGCTTGAAAGCGGAGCATCGAGACGCTCTGAGTAACCGTCTCCTCGTCGGCTACGCTGACGAGCATCTTCTGCCGCGGCACCCGCATTTGGCGGAGGGGCAGGCGGAGCCATGGCCAAGATCTCTAGCTCCTGTGCCATAGACTCCAAAGATGCGAAGGACTGGTGGACGCACAGAGCAATGTTTGTGAGATAGAGTTGACGAAGAGCATCTTCGTCATTCTGGAAAGCAGCGGGATTCTGCCGGAGATGCTATATGCCAAAGTCAGTACGACGCGCGTCTGACAGCACAGGGTGGCGAACCTCAAGCTTAGCCTTGAGCTCCTTCTCTGCTCTGAATCGGGCTATCTTCGTCTCTCTCCTGGCGGCAGCATCTGTGGTCGACGCCGTAGAGAAGGAGTTGGGAGAATCCTGGTACTTCTCGTAGAGCTTGGCATCTGACTTGGACAACATGTCATAAGAGTCGAGCAACTTGAGGAATTTCTCATGACTCTGACGGGCTCTGAGCAGATTTGATTTGCGGTCGCTGCCGGTGATCTTCTGGATCAGCTCGGCGAGATGGTAATCAATGAGCATATATCTGTCGCGCATATGAGAAACACGAAATGGAACGAAAGACACGACGCGCCCTACTGGATGTCTCCGGACGACACGTCTTCGAGGGTTTCGTTGGGGCTGAACAGCGAGACGCGGTCCGTGGCTTTCAAGCACTCTTCGTAAGTGGCGATGGCGGAGTTGAGTTTTGTTTGGTAAGCATCACTGTTGCTGTTGTAGGACGACTCAAGCTCCGTCCTCTTTGCCTCAGCACTGGCAAAGAGGGCGCGCAGGCTCTGCGGCGGCTGGTCAGTGTCGTTGCTCATTTTCGGTGTCCGAGGTGGTGAGTGTCTGGGGTTGTCTCGCTGGCCGCCGCCGGCGTGGAAGAGACAGCATTGAAAATCCTGGTCACGTGCGTCGTGCACTAGCGCGTCGATCCGGACCGGCGCGCACAGACGCGGCAGACACATCGCATCTCCTGCATCGCGGCTGCCTTGCGACGCCGCAGACGGACGCTGTCGGCGACGGGTCACAAGTCCGCCCAAAGTGCAGCATTGGCCGCCAGATCAGCGGCTGCAGCAAGCCCGGACACGTGTGCGTGCGACATCCAGCCACGCGCACCAAACGCCCGGCCGTAAAACCTTCGCTGCTTGCTCTGCCATCAACTTGACAGCATCGTCGCTAACTAAACACGCCGGCCGCGTCACTAACCTGAAGATTCCAGCTGCACTGTGAAAGCTCCGACGCAACTCACTGTCGCTCCCCATTAATTCCCGCTTTCGCCTAGGCCAGTTGACCCAACGTTTACTTACGCCCCAGGTTGGTATGCCGACGTGACAACGGTAACGATGGCAGGTCATCCACCTCCATCCCCAGCCTTGAAGCGACCTTTCGAGCCCGGCAAGGACCAGGTCGAGGCCGAATCGTCGGCGGTCAAGGCAGTTGCAGACGAGTCTGAGCGTCCTGTCAGAGATCCGGAAGAATCCGACAGTGACGATGAGCTGCCAGGCTCAGGGCTTGCTCAGGATATGGCAGAGAAGCGTCGTGAACAGCGCGCCATCTTCAAATCCTGGGTCACGCGGAAGGCCGAGGCGGTCACCAAGCAGGAAGTCAAGGAAGCGCTGAAGACAACCGACGATGAGGTGCTCTCAGTTCGCGACCTGCTAGCCAACCAAGACTCCAATATCATCACGTCTCCTAGAGAGTATCAGCTGGAGCTTTTCGAAAGGGCCAAGCAAGAGAACGTCATTGCTGTGCTGGACACGGGGTCCGGCAAGACACTGATTGCTGTTCTGCTCCTCAAGCACATTCTAGAGAAGGAACTCGAGGACAGAGCGGCGGGCAAACCTCATCGCATGTCGTTCTTCTTGGTGAGAGCGCTAGCAATTTCGAAACATTCACACGAATTTTAACGGACTTTACAGGTCGATTCCGTAACACTCGTATACCAGCAGTTCGCCGTGCTCGAGACCAATCTAGACCAGAAGGTGGACCGTCTATGCGGTGCTATGGGTTGTGACACATGGTCTAAGTCTACGTGGGAGAAGTATTTCACGGAGAACATGGTCCTCGTGTGCACTGCCGAGGTGCTTGCTCAATGTCTCATGCATTCTTTCATCCGCATGGACCAAATCAACCTCCTTATATTCGATGAGGCTCACCATGCTAAAAAAGGCCACAGCTACGCTAAGTTTGTCTATCCATTACATCGCGTGTGAACGAGCCGTGCTGACTTCAAGCCTTTCAGGATCATCAGGGACTTTTACGTGCCCTTGGAAGATATGACAAAGAGACCCAGAATCTTCGGCATGACTGCGTCGCCCGTTGACGCCAAAGCCGATGTTGTCCAAGCCGCCAGGTGAGGCTTCTACCTGACAATATCACTACTCCCCCTTCCTCATCGCCACTTTGTCTCCACGTGCCATTCTTTGCTGACGTTCGAAAGTGAATTGGAGACTCTCCTACATTGCAAAATCGTGACGACGATCAATCTGGACCTCTTGCGACAGACGATCAGCCGAGCAGATGAGGCCGTCGTCCAATATGCGCCTCTCAAGAAACCGTTCGAAACATCACTCCATATGAAGATGAAAGAAAAATTCGGAGATCTTGAGGCTTTTCGGGCCCTCTTTCTGAACTCTAAACTGGCCAGCTCTCAACTCGGCGCGTGGTGTTCAGATATGTTTTGGTCCTTCGCTCTTCAGGAGGAGCAATCAAAGAAGCTTGAGGCCCGCCGGGAGCAAGCTTACCACAAGGATAGGAAGAGAAAACCAATTTCTAGTCTGGATAAAGAAATTGCGAAGCTACGAGAAGCCACCGATATGATCAAGAACCACATATTCGATGAGCCTCGACCGGATTTAGATCATCTGAGCTCGAAGGTCCTGGAGCTCTATGCATGGCTTCGGAGGTGTTTTGAGCGTCCATCAAATTCCAGATGCATCGTCTTTGTCGAACGTCGCCACACGGCTCGCCTGCTACACCACGTATTCAGCCATATCGGAGGGCCTTATCTGCACCCCGGCATGATTGTCGGCAACACTGGAAGAGAGGCTGATCTTAACATCTCATTTCGCCAGCAGGTGATGACGATTCTGGAATTCAAGAAAGGTAAATTGAACTGCCTGTTTGCTACACCGGTGGCCGAAGAAGGACTGGACATTCCAGACTGCAACCTCGTCGTCAGATTCGACCTTTACAAGACAATGATTCAGTACGTCCAGTCGAGAGGCCGTGCCAGGCACAAGAACTCAAAATATCTGCACATGATGGAGGAAGGAAATTTGGTGCAAAGACAGACGATTCTTGAGGCTCGTCAAGCAGAAAGGCTAATGCGGCAGTTTTGTGAAGCTTTGCCGGAAGACCGGCTACTTCACGGAAATGACGCTGACTGGCAGGATCTTGTGCTTCGCGGAAAGGGCTTCAGGACATATACTGAACTGACTACGAAAGCAAAGCTGACGTACAATTCAAGTCTTAGTGTCTTAGCTCACTTCACAGCAGCTCTACCTCGTCAGGGAGATATCGCCCCTGAACCTCTTTACGTCATGTCATCACAGAGCGGCAAGTTTGTCTGCGAGGTCATTCTTCCGGAAAACTCGCCCCTTCCTTCAGCAATCGGCCGCCCGGCAAGCAAGAAGGCCGTCGCCAAGCGTTCGGCAGCATTCGAAGCTTGTATCCAACTCCGCGCGAAGCAATACTTGGATGAGAACCTTTTGCCAATTTATACAAAACAGCTCCCTGCAATGCGGAATGCACGATTAGCCTTGAAATGCAAGAAGACAAAGGCTTACGACATGATGACAAAGCCTTATATATGGGCGGAGACTTGCGGAACAAGTCCCGAGGAACTCTACATCACGGTCATCGAGCTCCCAGACGGCCTCGAGCGGCCACATCAACCTCTGGCAATCTTGACCCGCACGGCTTTGCCACAGCTCCCAGAATTCTCTCTGTTCCTCAATTCAGGAAAGTCCAGCACAGTCCGGCTGACACCCTTAAGGTCGAATTTCAAATGTGGGCTCCACGAGTTGCAACTCCTGACTTCGTACACTCTCAGAATCTTCAAGGATATCTTCAATAAGACGTATGAAGAAGACGTTTCTAAGATGTCATATTGGATCTCTCCGATGAAGAGCTTCTATGCGGTTCTGGACAATGAGTGCTACAGTCTCCCACAAATTCTCGACTGGCCGGCTCTCGACGAAGCTTTCCGCAGTGTCGAGTATCGTTGGAACCCGGAAATGTCCAATAACTTTCTATTGGACAAGTATCTGGTGGACATGTGGGACGGTGGCCGACGTTTCTTTACAGAACGCGTAAATCCTGATCTCAAGCCAATTGATCCTGTACCGGGAGATGCGGTCACTGGAAAAAGGCCGGAACAGAGGAAGGACATCCTCAACTATTCCATTAGTCTGTACAAAGTGTCCCGAGCGAAGTTAGATCCGACATGGAATCGCGAACAGCCAGTCATTGAAGCAAGGCAGGTGCTTCACCGTCGTAACATGTTGGCAGAGCCCCATGAGAAGGAAGCAAGTCTCCGTTCGAAGGTGTACTTGTGCCCGGAACCCCTGAGAATCTCAACCCTTCGGCCTGCAGCTGTAGCAACTGCCTACGTCTTTCCGGCAATTATCCACCGTATTGACGAGTACCTGATCGCCTTAGAGGCGTGCCATGTACTTGACCTTGATATCAGGCCTGATTTGGCCTTGGAAGCTGTCACCAAAGATTCGGACAACACTGAAGAACATGGATCAGATGTGATCAACTTTCGCCGTGGAATGGGAAATAATTACGAGCGCCTTGAGTTTATAGGAGACTGCTTCCTCAAGATGGCAACATCGATCTCGCTTTTTGGCCAGAACCCTGACGACAACGAATTTGACTTTCACGTCAAGCGGATGTGCATGATCTGCAATCAAAATTTGTTCGATACCGCGAAGGCTCTAAGACTCACTCAATACATCCGTAGCATGGCGTTCTCAAGGTAACGGCTTCCTCATAGAGAGGCATGACACTCTACTAACCGCGTTGCAGACGGACCTGGTATCCTGAGAGTCTCAAGATGCTTGAAGGCAAAGGTCACAAGAGGACTGGAGAGGAGATGTTGAAGCATTCACTTGGTGACAAGACAGTTGCCGATGTCTGCGAGGCCTTGATCGGGGCAGCTTACATCACACACAACGAACAAGGAGTGTGGAAGCCCGAAAACTGGGACAATGCTGTCAAAGCGGTCACCAAACTGGTGTCGGACCCGATGCACGAAATGAACACTTGGTCGGAGTACCTCGCGGTGTACCAGAAGCCTTCATATCTCGATTCAGAGGTAACTGCTTCTCAGGCTGATCTGGTGAATCAGGCGGAAAGAGAGCACCCCTACCGCTTCCGCTCCGCCAAGCTGCTCAGATCTGCTTTCATACACCCATCGTACCCCTTCAACTACGAGAAGGTACCTTCTTACCAGCGTCTCGAATTCCTGGGAGACGCTCTCCTCGACATGGCGTCCATCAACCACCTTTTCTACCGCTTCCCAAGCAAGGACCCGCAATGGCTGACAGAGCACAAAATGGCCATGGTGTCCAACAAATTCCTCGGCGCCGTCTGCGTCAAGCTGGGCTTCCACAAGCACCTCAAGTACAGCCACTCGCAAGTAGAGCACCAGATTCGCGACTACGTGACCGAGATCCGCGAAGCCGAACGCGACTCAAACGGCGCGCGCGACTACTGGACGACGGTCAAATCGCCGCCCAAATGCCTCCCGGACATCGTCGAGGCATACATCGGCGCGCTCTTCGTCGACTCGGCCTACGACTTCGCCCAGGTCGAGCGCTTCTTCGACGCGCACATCCGGTGGTTTTTCGAGGACATGGCAGCCTACGACTCCTTCGCCCACAACCACCCCACCACGCACCTCCACCACCTCCTCGCCGTCGAACTCGGCTGCATGGACTACCGCATCATGGCCCAGGAGCTGCCGTGTATCGTGCCGGGCGGCCCGGAGAAGTGCATCGCGGGAGTCATGCTTCACGATCGGATCGTGGCCGAGGGGATGGCGAGTTCGGGGAAGAATGCGAAGGTCAGGGCGAGTCAGGCGGCGTTGGATTTGTTGCAGGGGCTGGCGCCGTTTGAGTTCAGGGCGAGGTACGGATGTACGTGTAGGCAGGAGGATGGAGGGCGGGAAGGAGGTGATGAGGTGGTTGTGGGGGTGCAGAGGGATGAGCCTGCGGTTATGAATAAGGGGGGTTTGATCTGAGAGCGGTGGTTTTGCGGGAGTCTGAAGATGGGCGGGCTTTTTCGGGTCTGGCTTGATTGAGGCGGTCATAAGAGACAGCGGCGTGAAGGCGGCGACGGTTGAGCTGCGTGAGTGAAGCAAGCTTACGACAGCTTTGCGGCTTTGAAGGCCTTTCTTACATCATGGGGCGTTTATGTCTTAGATCGGCAAATGCAAAACAGGATGGCATAGATTAGTGTTTAGATAGGCAGTAAATCACCGACGGGGAGCCGGAGAGCTAGAAGAGACTTCACGCGGTCAGCACTATTGGCTTTCTGCCTACGCATAGTACTATCATGACAGATTGAGGACTGTTGCCACGAGCCGATTCTAATAGTCGATGAGTGAAATGATAGCAATGCCAAGCCTTTTCTTTCGAGTAGACCGGCCCCTTAAGATTTGAACTCCAAGTTGTACATTACAGAAAACCGTGAGACTCAAAGACATTGATCATGATACCGCCACAACCACCCTTTCGGTCCACCCATCCCTTCCCTATCCTCCGTCCTCATCATCCTCCAGCAGCAAAAGATTCAGACCAGGTATACGCCCCATTCCCACGTCTGGCTATGCCGAAAAAGGAGTAATGCGCATTCCGTGATGATAGTACATTTGCGTGCCGTTCGTACGTGTGTCAATGCGTGCGAGCAGCCAGCAAAGCAGACAAGAATAATGGAAAAAGACCCAAGGACACCCCGTTCTTTAATATCCCTATCCCGGGCTTGAAGAAAAAGGATGGCGACGTTGACCGGCCCGGGCAAAAAAGGTGAAGCGAAGGAGGACAGGCAATATGGACCAGGATTTCAGGGCCGTACATGCATCATTTGAGGTTTTGATGATGGTGATGATGATGACGGTAGTGGTGTCACCTGATCCAATAGTTGCCGCTGGAGTCGAGCCTGGCGGTGGCGTAGAAGCGGTGTAATCTCCATAGGCTGAAGCAGAACGCCACGAAAGATAGCGCGGCCAGAGCGCGGATGGAGAACTTGATACGCTGGGACTTGTTCCATGGGGCTCTTTATCGAGGCGAAGAAAAAGAGAAGAGACAATCAGTTCGTTGGGTTCATAGTGAAAAAACAACAAGGTGGTTGTGGTTTGTTTTTTTTGGCATATGGGTTTAATACTAAAACAGGTATGGAAAGGGCTTATTGCTGCTTCTCGTACCCCTCTGGTTTCTGCATGTTGTTGACTTCGAAGAAGCGGGCCGTGCCTGTTGTAGAGAATCAATGGTTAGCAGCGTGGCTCTGAAAGGCCAAGGGTCTTGGCTTACAAGAATATCCATTCCAGTCGAAGTTGTCGCTGGGGTTGCAGTGGCACTTGTTGTCGGTGCGGGTCTTCTCGCTGGTCGGGCAGTGAGTGAAGGGCACGTGGTAGTAGGCGATGTCGTCGAAGAAGTGGATCTCGTCCTTGTTGAGCATCAAACCGGCGGCAATCGAATGGACGGGGGCGTCGCCCCAGCGCTCGTAGAAGAAACCGCCGTCGTGGTCGAGGTGGTCGAAGAAGTCAACGTAGGCCTGGCTGCGGAGCCAGTTCAGGTTGCCAATCTCGAAGTTGGACCAGAAGTGGCAGTGGTTGTAGGTCTTGCCATCGTCGTCGCTGAGGAAAGCCATCGAGTTGTCCTTGGCAACGTGGTGGGGGTACTTCTGCATGAAGCCCTTGACGCTGTCCCAGAGAGTGGGGATGGTCTCGACGTATTCGTACAAGCTCAGGACGAAGGAGTACTTCTTGCCGTGGTCGGCCATGAACTTGAAGGTGTCGTAGTCAATGTCGCAGAAGAGCTCGATGCTGGGCTCGACGCGCCAGTACCACTCGTAATCGAGCATCAGCGGGTGGCGGAAGAAGAAGCCGGACTCGTAGCGGCACATGTGGCGGTAGCTGATGGAGTCGCCGTAGATGATCTGCTTCTGCTTCATCTCGTCGCGCACCTTGGCGGCCTTGTTGGTGTCGATCCACGGCGGGAAGGACCACTGGTCGGAGTCGATCTTGCCATACTTGGTCTTGCCGGAAACGAGCGAGGTGGTGACGCGTATGAACGTCTCGTCGAACTCGTTGTCGTTGAGGAAGACCCAGTCGTAGTTGAACTTGCGGTTGAAGCGGTCCTCGACCTGGCGGATGGAGCGGGCGATCTCCCAGACGTCCGAGTTGCGGGCCAGGGTGACGAAGGTGGCGTTCATGCGCTCGCCGGGGGCCGCTCCGGTCAATTGGGTGGGCTTGTTCGGGGTGGTGCCGGCGGAGGAGTGCGAGGACTGGGGCGTGTTGACGACGGGGACGTCGTGCGAGCCGGGCTCAGTGGCGGCGCCGGAGCCCTTCCATTTGGAGCCCTGCTCTTTTATGATGTCGCTGGCGCTCTGCAGGCGGCTGGTCGGGACGTCGGACGAGGAGAAGAAGAAGATGAGGAGGAGGACCTGGGGTTGTCAGCGGACGGGGCGGTTTCGAAACACGGCGGCGGACGCACGACGAAGGCAAAGACGATGTAGCGCAGGTAGCGCTGGGTGCCGGCCATGGTGGGCGAGGGAGCTGCTGGGGCTCGCGGGCGCAGACAGCCAGCGAGGCAACGGCGTCTTGCGGCGGTGTCCTGAAAGGGGGCGTCGAGGCTGCGCAGCTGCGGGCGAGGTGGTGGGTGTGGGCGGGCGGGCGCAGGCTCGTCGTCAGCGGCGGCGGGACTGGCAGCAGGCAGGCATTGAAGGGCAGGAGAGCGGGCGCGGAGCGGGCGAGCGAGCGAAGAGAAGAAACGTGTTAGGGCGGCGGGCGGTAGGAAGGGAGAGAATGGCAGCGAGCGGTACGTACGCGGCCACCGTTGCGGCTGCACGCCTGCGCCATACGAGCAGGCAATCAGCGGCAAGGAAGGGGCGCCCGTGCGCCTGCCTTCCAGCCCAGCCCATCGTGCGTCGCGCCCGCCGTCGCTGTCCGCTGCTGCTGTCGTCCGCCGCCCGCAGCCTCCGCGCCGCGCCCGCTGCTGTTCCGCCGCCCGCACCTGCCGCCGTCGCGGCCCGCGACACGCCAGCGCACTGTCTTCGCTTGCTCGCCGAAAAGTGTCGCAGCCTCCACCACCTCGCCCGCCTCACACCCCCGCTCCCCACCCCGCCACCCACGCCGCCGTTGCCATTGCCATTGCCATGTCCTTCTTCGGCTTCGACACGTCGTTGCCGCGGGACCGCCCCGCCCACCAGCCCAGCGCCCCTGGCTTCGGCCAGACGCCCGACCCGTGGGCCGGCCTGTCCACCAAGGATGCCCGCGGCGGCGACGACGATGCGTAAGTCCTGCGCTGCCTGCTTCGTAAAGCCTTGTGACGCTGACCCGTGCCCGCCGCCAGCCTCGACTTCGAGGAGACCTACGACGGCCTCGGTGACCAGCTCGACGAGACCGACGATGCCTTCAACGACGACACCTTCGGCGGCGACTCCGCCGCCCACAGCGTCGGCAAGGACTTCGACTTCTCCGGCCAGACCGCCATGATTGCCGGCACCATCCACGAGGAGCAGATGCTCTACAGCGCCCGCCAGCCCCCGTCCCGCGAGAAGCAGCCCGTCAAGACTGGCTACGAGAGCTATGCCCACCCCGGATACATTGGCAACCTGGAGGCCAGCGCCGACATCTGGGGCTCCATCCCCAAGAAGTCCACCCCCAGCCAGGAGAACCAGCGCCATCCCCCCCAGCCTCCCGTCGCCCTGCCGCCGAGGAAGATGATGAGCCTGGAGGAGGTCGAGGCTGCCATGCTTGCCCAGAGCAAGCCGAAGCCCGCTGTGCTGCCCGTGCAGCCTCCGGTCACCCACGCTACGCCCCAGCCCACCATGCCCGGATTCGCCCAGCAGCCTGCGCCGAACTGGGCTCAGCAGCCGTTCGGTGCCCCGCCGCAGATCCTCCAGCGGCCCCAGCAGTTCCCCCAGCAGCGGCCCCCGTCGATTCCTCAGCAGCAGATGCCCCATGAACTGCCAGGCCAGGGCATTCCCCAGCAGCCTCAGATGCTCCAGCGTCAGAGGCAGCACCAGGAGCAGCAGGGTCCGAGGGCCACTCCGCCTCAGGCTCAGATGCACCAGCCTCCTCAGCAGCCCCGTCAGATTCTCCAGAACCCCAACCGTCTCTCCGGCCCGGGCCAACCGCTCAACCAAGCCTTCAACCGCATGCCGCCCACTGGTCCGTCCCATGCTCGTGGTCCTTCGTACCAAGGCCCGGTCATCACTCATCCCGAGCAGCTCCTTCGTCTTTCCGACGCCGAGCGCGCTGCTTTCCTCGAAGAAGACGCCAAGCGTGCGAAGCGCATTCACAAGATCCACATGCTTTCCAAGGACAACGGCCTCATGACCCCGCAGGACAAGAACTTCATCACCAGGATCCAGCTCCAGCAACTCGTGGCCGCCACTGGCAACATCGACGACCAGGGCCCGGAAGCTGCTCTGGCTGAGGACTTCTACTACCAGGTCTTCTCACAGATCCGTGGAGCGCCGCGCCAGAACCCTCACCAGCCTGCCAACCAGTTTGCCCAAACCTATCTTTTCCAGACCGGTGGCCGCTACGGCGGTCGCCGGCACAACCGTGGCGGCGACAACCATGCCCAGCGCATGGAGCAGCAGGTGCAGCGCGCTGTAGAGGCTGCCAAGGCGAAACCGAAGAACAAGCAGCTTGTAATTGAGGGCAGCCTTGGCAAGATCTCTTTTAGCAACGCGAAGACGCCGAAGCCTCTGCTCAACATCAAGAAACCCGAAAGCGGAGACAGCAAGGCCAACGGTGCCGGACGCCGGCCGAGCCGCGCGCACAATGACGCTGCCGACAGAAAGGCTACGCTGCGCAACATTGAGAATGTGTACAGCGTCCTCATGCGGATGGAAGACCACGAGCGCAACATGCCACCTCCGATCAACGAGGGCAGCGATCCTACTCAGATCGAGGAACACATGGAGTGGAGGCAAAAGGTCCAGGAGTTGAACCAGCAGCTGTGGCAAGGCCTCAAGGTCATGGAGCCTATCATGCCCGGCTCCAATGTGCCCCACCCTTTCATCGCTATTCTATCTCACCCCAAGGGCAAGAAGGCCATCCCACGTATCTTCCGTCACATTGACGAACAGCAGCGTGTGACCATCTTGACCATGATCGTCGTGCATCTCGACACTCTGGACGTTGTCCAGCATGGCATCTCTGCCGATCCCCTCACCCCTCTCCCCCGCCAGGTGAAGGAGGAGATCGAGCTCTTCGCTCACGCCGTCATGCCTCCCCTCTTTGCCTACGTCAACGAAGCGCCTCTGAACATTGTCATCGGCCTGCTAGGTCTCGTGCTCGACCGCACCAACATCCCCATCCTCGTGCGCACCAAGATCGGCCTGTCCATTCTGACCATGTTTGTTTCGCGCGCGGAGCTGGTCAAGCAAAGCACACCGCCGACTGCCTCCACGGCTCCCGACCTCCAGCAGATCGAGCAGCTGTACAACCGCCTCTTCGACGCCGTCGAGCCCGTCCTGCCGTACATCTTCCCCGGCACCGTCAAGGATGACGAGGACGTCTACGTGTGGCAGTTCCTTGCCGCCATGGGCGCGGGCGCTTCCGCAGAGCAGCAACAGCGCCTCGTCATAGGCGTCAAGGATCGCGTCATGGACACCGTCAACGTGTGTAAGGCGCTGCCCAAGGAGCTGTCGGCAGCAAGACTTGGTCACGTCAACTTGTTCATGAGGGCGATTGGTTTGGATGTTGAGCTGCTCGGCTAAAAGAGACAGAGAGAGAGAGAGAGAGAAAGCGCAAGCGGAGAAATTAGGGAAGAACAACAACTATGTTTTTATTTTTATTTTTTTTTTCCTGAAGCACTTGCTATTTTTGAAGAAGCGCGGCATATGCACAGAAGATGACGATGACGAAATCACAAGAGGAATCAAAAAGTCTTTCTTTTTCTCTATTTTGCTGCTCCTCCGAAAAAGAGGGCTAGACGGCAGGCAATGTTTTTGAGCTTTCCGCGTTGGCGCGCTCATGCTTGCTGTACACGCACGTCACGCACATAAATACTGGGAAGAAGGGTTTTTCCTGGTTTGACGGAAATGATCTCTCTCTACGCCTCTCTCTACACGATCTGGGGGTTTGATCTGGGTCTCTCGTCTCCGGTCTGGGGGAAAAGAAAATGTGGTTCTGGCGGTTCGTTTTCTTAAGGATACCCCGATGATAGTCATGAATTTTGGCTGGATGGGTTTTCGCGTCTCTTTTCCTCAGCGGGGGGTTTCCAGGCTTCTATTATTATTATTATTACTACTACGGTAAACCTTTTCCTTCTCTTTTAAAAAGCTTACTTGTAACTCTATCGCAACTATCACTTACTTTACCCTGAATTACTAAGCAATGGACCAGTAACGGGGAGTTGGGAGCGTGCGAAGGCGGGGGAGGCGGCGGCGGCGGAGAAAGGAGTGGCTTTGAGCGGTCAGCAGTAGCATCATCGGATGATTGATCACCGGTAGAGCTGCTGGGTAATGACCGCCAGAGGGATTGTAAGAGTCTGAGAGATGGAAAACAGAATTCGTTAAACAAAAAAATAAGGGAAGTCGGATAAGATTTCTTGCTTCCCCCGTGCATAGCCTCGCGCTGCATAGGTGTCTTGTCCTGTCGCTACCCTGGGTCCAATTGGTTGATTAGACGTGTATGCATATGTACATTCAATTTTTCCATGTACGTTCTCAATTAGGGTGATGGGGAGCCAGAGTATGCGTTGACGAACCGCTATCTATCCTGGATGATTAGGTTCTCGTCTCCTTGCGTTAAGCAAAACCAGGCTTTGTCATCATCTTCTTGAGATTGCCTGCGCGTGTGAAGTTGGTGAAGAGTACCTTGCTTTTAGTACACGCCTAGATTAACGCCATTTTCTTTTCTTTGTTGATGCAGCAGTATCGACAAAGAAAAAAGGTACCTCCACCGTAGCCCCGAAACATGCCGATCCTCTATTTTGCTCCCCCGGGAGAAGTCTTGCTCCTTCGATTCGTTCTTTCTCCCATCCTCATCCTCGACGTTTTGACGCGAGGGAATCCATTACGCTTGCCGTGACGTGTTCAATCTCCTTCCGCCCCATCTAGAAGCAAGCCAAAAACCTCTCTCCACCGATATCGATATCGCCATCACCGCCGAACCCGCACGCACTCACTGCCCCGGAATCCTCCCCTCATTCAACATCTTCTCCAACCTCATGATCTCATCCAACGTCGACGCCTTCCGGATCAACTCCTGGATGCTCTTGCGCTCGTCGTCAGTCAGCTTGACGCGCTCCATGGCGCCCGTAGCCTCGTCCGCGCCGGGCGTGTTGGGGACGTAACCGGGCTCGAAGGAGGAGGCGGCGTTGGCGGCGCTGCTGCGCTTGCTCATGATGGTGCGAGCCAGGTCGGAGGGGGCTTCGGGCGTGCCGAACAGCTTGGTGGCCTGGCTGCGCTCGGCGTCGCGGACGCGCTGGTGGTCGAAGCAGCGGAGGGTGGGGAGGCGCCAGATGAGGTAGTAGCGGTAGTGCTGTGTTTGTCACGCGGACTGTCAACTCGAATGCCCGGGGCGCGTTTCCAGCACACACACTCTCTACCCATCTTGAGAGCTTCTTGGGAGGAGGGTCTTTGCGTGTGGGGTGCGCGGGGAGTGTGATCGACGTACCTCCTTGCTCGTGACGGGATTGCCAACCAAGTTCAGGTTCGCCAGCCTGGTGCAGGCGGCCAGCGGATCGAGGTCGGCGAGCTCCTTGATGTTGTTCTCGGCCAGGCTGAGCGACACGAGGCCGGGGATGCAGCGCGACAGGCCCGGCTGGATTTGCGACAGCCGGTTACGCGCCAGCAGCAGCGTCGCGATGCGCGGCCGCTGCGGGAAGTTGCCCAGCACTTGGATGTGGTTGTCCGTGAAGTCGATGCACTCGACATCCTAGGGAAGCGCGAATTGGCGCGTCAGCCAGTGTCTCTGGGTTTGTGGGAAGCGGCAGGGTGGTCGTCGCGGAGCGGAGCTGAGCTGCAGCGGACAGCTGCCTGCGCGCGATGGGACGGCCAGCCCAGGCGGTGAGCGGAGGGAGGGGAGGCAGGGGCTTACAGATGATGCAGCGCCCATGTTCTCGATGTGGGTAAACTGGCGACCTAGAGTGTGACGATAGAGATGATGGTATCAACTAGCTCTTTTTTCAAAGTGTAGTATCTGCTCTTTCCAGCTGTTACGCACCTCGGAGGTCCAGCTCGCGCTCGCCGAGCGGGTTGATGTAGGAGAGGGCGTTCTGGATGATCTCGGCGGTCAATCTCATGCTGGGCGGTCAGTTCGTCGCGTTGCGGCGGCGGACGCGGGTATGAGAGGGTGTCGTGCGGTGTCGCGTGTTTGGAAGAGGGATGGAGGTAGCCGGGCGAGTGTAGAACGGTCGGAGTCGCGCTCGTAGCCGGCGGTCGGGCGCTTGGTTGATGAGGGCGGGTGAGTGAGCGGAAGGTGGGGCGCGAGAAAGGTGGTGGTTGGTGGTGAGGCTGCGGCGGGCGCGCAAGGTGAAGCTACTCAAGCTACGACGATTTTCTCGAAAACCTGGGGTCCGCGTCGGCTAGTCTTGCATCATCACGCGCGTGCCGGCAACCACTTCTTCGCGTCTGCATCCTTGATTATCGTTTCACTTCACGTCCGTACTTGAACCATTCATACCCATGGCTCGCGTGCCCCCAGAATTTACTTTCTCGCCCCGAGGAACTCTTCAACTCCTGACGGCGTATATGCATGCGGAACCAATACCAGGCGAGATCTCAATGGTCCAGTCCATCGGTCCCGGTCCAGCTTATTCGCAAATCCCACTCATAATCCCCTAACACCTCTTTCAGAGAGCCTCCTCAGGGGCTTTATATACCAATGCGGCAGCGCAATCTCGCAGAACAGAGGCACATAGTCTGAATAGCAATGAAACAGATCTTTAAAAGCTTAACAATGGTGTGCCGTGACTACCGCTTTCATTGAAGATCCTGAATTGGCAGGTGTCACATGCATTGAGTGCACCAAAGTCAATACAATAAAAATACATTCGCTGTGCTCAGTTACCCTAGAGCTCGGGGGGTATCAATAAAAAAACAAAAATACAATCGCTCAGGATCCCACCAACTCCAGAAAGAAAGAAAAAACCGCTTGCATCCCTAAAGACTCCCCCCCTCCCCCACCCCTCCCCCAAAACAGGAAACCCAGACCGAGAATCTAAAAAAGCAAAAAAAAAAAACGCCAGACCGCCCGCTCACTCCCAGTTCGCGCCACCAGCCAGCAGCTGGGCTGCCAGCTGGTGGCGCGCGGCAACAATGCCGTCCTCCGAATTATCGTACAAATCGGGCCTGATTTCCAGGCCCATCGCCAGGGCGCGCGCGTTCAGCAGCGCGAAAACGCCGCAGTCCGAGCCGTTCATCTGTCTGGGGGACTTTTGTCCCCCAGGAACGACCCGCCATTCCTCGGGGACGAACTGGTCCCCCAGCGAGGCCTGGACCCATTCTAGGGTCTTCTCGACGAATGGGGCCGCCGGGCAGCCCAGACTGTCGAAATATTCGACAGTCCTCTCCGTCCCCGACACGACCACCAGCCGCCAGTGGCTGGTGTCGCAGATGGGGACGAAGAGGCGCTCCACCGACAACAGTCGGCCCTGGTCCAGCTTGCTGCGCCTGTTCCAGCTGAGGACCGACTGCACCCCCTTACCCTTGACGTTGACCCAGAACTGGGTCGCCAAGTTGTGGTAAGGGGGTGCCTTACCCGCTCGCTTGTCATTGTCCGTGTACCCGCGCTTCTGCTGTGCAAGCTTGACGAGATCCGTCAGGTACATGTTGACGATCTCGTCGTTCAGCCACGTGGGTTCGGGAACGAGCGTGGTAAGGTCGCGGACCGAGAGGTTCGGTCGGAGCTCTGTGCCGCCGGGCTTGGCGAGAGTGAGGTTGATCTGGGCCTTGAGATCGGGTGTGACGCTCTGGATGAGGCTCTTCCTTCTCTTCTCCATCAACGCTTGCTCTTCGGCCTTCTTTTTGGCCTCCTCAGCGGCCTTCTCCTTCTCTGCCTTGCGTTGTGCCTCGAGCGCGGCCTTGCGTTCATCCTCGAGCTTCTTCAACTCCGTTGCCTCGCGCTGGCCTTTGCGCTTCTCCGAGATCTCCAACTCTGACGACTCATCCTCTGCTTCAAGCACGAACTCTGACGCACGCATGATACTAGCGAGATCCTTGCGCTCGCCCGTGCGGAGGTTTCTCATGCGACGAGGTTCGAGGCTGAGGTCCTTGAACGGCTCAAGACCAGACAAGTCTCCGGGAATCTTTGGCTTGAGGAAGGTGCGCTTGCCGGCGTTTTGTGGTGATGTGGAAGCAGGGGGTCCGGACTCGTGGTCGGTACTCTCCTTCTGCTGGATCTTCGTGTGTTGGTTGTGTGCTGCGGCATTGTTGCTTTCGTCAACAGCCGTCTTGATGTGGTAGGTCTTCTGTGAAGCCTTGTTGATGTTGGAGCCAATGGCTTTGGGATGATCTTCTTGCGAGGCACTGCTGGTGTGATTGTTCTCGCGATCCGTGAGGTTGGTCTTCTGTGAAGCCTTGTTGATGTGGGAGCCAATGGCTTTGTGATGATCTTCTTGCGAGGCACTGCTGGTGTGATTGTTCTCGCGATCCGTGCGGTTGGTCTTCTGTGAAGCCTTGTTGTTGCTGGAGCCAATGGCATTGTGATGATATTCCTGCGAGGCACTGCTGGTGCGGTTGTTCTCGCTATCCGTGCGGTTGCTGTCGGCACCGCTGCTGGATGATGATGTAGGACGCTCTTCGCCGTCGCGGTATGTGTTGTTGGTGGGTCCTCCGCTGAAGAGATCGGCTGGGCCGCCTTCAGACTTCTTGGGGACGTTGTTGATGATGCGCACCTCTGTTTTGGTCTCGGTGGACCGAGGGCGTGTGAGGGTAAGAAGATCTCGGGTCTTCTGTGTGTTCTGGAGCTGCTTTTGGTTGCGCGAAGTAGGATCGTCGAAACGTCCATTGATCTCGCGGTTGAGCCTTGCAAGGTATGGTCCTATGGGCTCGATCTTGGTAGAAGAAGTGGTGTTTGAGGTTTCTGTGGTGTCTTCGTTGTCATTGAAGACGTCGTGATGAGCGCGCTTCTTTGGCGACTTTGTCTTGGCCTTCTGTCCGAACTGGAGCCTTAACTTTCTTGGTCCGAACTGGACGACACTAGTGACACCCGAAGGCACGTTGGCAGGAAGGTTGAATGAATTGAGAGTAAGGGGGGGCTGGGTCTGGCCGGGAACTTGAGCAGAGAACTGGTGGACTGGTGACTCGGGGTATGCACCGGGCATCTGGTATGTCCTGGAGACGGCACGGCGCTTCATGCCTCCGGCAGGTACGGACAAGATCTCCTCCGGCTCATCGTCAGAGTCTCTCAGGATCTCGAGAAGAGCAGCCTTGCCTCGATCGGCGGCCTTGGACACCCAGACTCCCATGTTGCTGAGGACGCGCGAGAAGAAGGACAGCTGTGGCTCGGGCAAGGCCGTCGTCCTGGGCGGAGAGATCGTCTCGCGTGCGGGCTCCCAGGGCTCTTGCTCGTATGCACGCTTGGAGGGGTGGGGAGAAGGTGTGGGCGGACGCGGCTGGTTCGTGACGTTGGAGTGACCTTGAGGTTCACCGGAGAAGAGATGTTGCGGAGGGAGTAGAGGAGGAACATAGTATTCGGGTTCATCGTCGCGCTGGACAGGGGGTGCGTTGATCGTGGGCATGGAAGCAGGGCGCGGCTCATCGTGACCGAGGAGAACGGGCGTGCCAGTCTCGGACCAGTCCTAGTCAGATGAGGTCAGCATGGGAGCTCAGGATCAAGAGTAGACGCGCATGGGAACGCGTAGCAACGCGCGACAGCTTACCATGAGCGAGACATCCTGAGGGGACGCAGCGTCGGCGGCGGAACGGTGGGCAGGCGTGGCATGGTTCGACGAGCGACCGTCCAGCCTGGTGTACGACCAATCCTGGAGCGAGAGTCAGAACGAGCGGGTGGAAGGCAGGCAGAGGCACTGCGAGGGGTAAGCTTACCATCTCGGACGCGTCGTCCATGGTGATGACGTCGGATGCGCGACGGGAGCAGGAGCGAAGCTGGGGTGGCTGGCGAAGCGTCGCGGGCGCGGATTGGACGGTGGAAAGAGCTGGAGACCGTGCGGGCGTCGCAGGCGCAAGCGGCGATAGCAGAGCGGAGCGTGGCTGAGTGCGGGCGGAGCTGCGATCGTGCTTGCTGTGGGACGCGCGGGTGGTGGAGAGGAAGGACGACGGAGCGCGGGTGGCAGCTAAGAAATGCGGCCGCCCGCGTGGCCCGTGCGCGTCGGATGCACCTCGGGTCCCTGCGCCGGCCTACGCCCGCGCGAACTGCTGCGCTCGCCGCCCGCGCGCTGCTGCGCTGAGTCGCTGCGCTGCCCGTCGCGCGGCCTCAATGGCGGGCTCTCGAACTGGCCCTTGCCGCGAGCCTGCGGCGGGCCTGGCGCGGCAGCGGACGGCGGCGGCGGACGCGCGGCTGACAGGCTCGAGGACCCTCGCAGCACACTAGAGGCGGGCAGCCCTGTCGCCCTGTCTCGGCTGTGGCTGGCGACGGCGGCGGGCGCGCGTGCGTCATTGTAAACGGCGCGCTGGACTCCCCGGCAACGGCCTCCGCGCTCCAGATCGCCGCCCAGCATCTGCTTGGACGCTAACATCTGGTCCTGCAGCCCGGCCACACATGCCACTGGTCCATGTCGGCGCGCGCCCGCAGCGGCTGGCCGCGGATTCGTCGAGGCGCACACAGGACAGTCCCGCGGCGCAGACTTGGACCGCGCGGAGCCAGAGGCCGCCGACGGCACGCCACACGCCGCGACTCGGCTCGACCAGGTCTCAGGCACGAAGCACGATCTACGCAAGGGCGCCCGCGTCCCTGTCGATCCCCTCGATGCCCCACGTTGCTCGCTCGCTCCCCATGTGGGCTCATCGCTGCCCGCCCTGCCGCCTTCTACCCGCCCCTCGCTGCTGCTCATCAGCCCTCTGCAACAACCACGCGCGCAATTGCCACGGTGCCGGCCGTCTGCACTCGTGTCTTTCCGGATCAGAGCGACGAAGGGCTGGGTGCTGCAGCAGGAGCCGCGGCTGGCTGTGCGGAGTTGAAACACTCGGTTGCATGCGTCATACGCACTTCGAAGAGCCCTTCACCACGAAACCCCGCACGAGCCACCGCGAATCAAGACATCGCCATTTACAAGAAAGACACGAAAATCCGTCAATGGGGATCCATCAAAATATTGACACAGAGAAGTTTGTGAGCGGCTGTCGAAACTCGATAGCATGGCCTATATATATGCGGCGTGAGGATAAGATTATCTTTTTCTATGTGTATTAAAGCGGTCTAGTTCAATGAGTCTCCGGTTGTTCATAGGTGCGGTTGCAGGTGAAAGGCGTGTTCTCGCATGTGCATGAATGCTTCAACTCCTCATGAACGACGGCTGCAATTCTAGTGGCGCAGTGCTCAGAGATGGCGACGCACGGGAAGTGAAGCACCTCAGCTCTTGCTCCAGATGGAGCGGCAAGGTCGAAAATTGCTCGAAGAACAGCCGCCCTCTTCCCATGAGGATGACGCTGCAGCTGCGGCGCTGAAGCGGTGGCGCAAAACCGTCGAGAGCTTCTCGGCGTGCAAGCTGACCGTCACCTCCGACATCCTGCCTGCCATCTCGGCGGCTGCTAAGTAGCTCGTTCCCATGGGCGGCGGCGCGTATGCCTGTGAGGTTCAAGTACGATGCATATGGGCATTGGTGCTCGGTTTGCGGGTCGAATGGGTATGTGACGCAGCCGATAGCGAGAGTAAAGGTCGTGTAATTTGGTAGTACACCGTCTATAACGAATGGATTTGGCGCTGTAGAGGGCGGGCGGTTTACTTAAGCGGGAATACTGCTGCCGGCTCGGATTGCGGCAAAGGCAGAATCGGAAAGCGAGGAGAGTGAAGATAATGAGCTGGTGAAGACGAGAAGGTCGAGAGCGGTTCAGAGGTGGAGAAGGGCAAAAAGCCAGAGACCGCAGCCAACAAATCCACCCAACAAGCACCCCTCTTCTACACTATCCAGCTGTGCCCGACGACCTCATCAGCATCCGAACCTATCAATGATTACCGCGTCGACCTCCGCCTCGACCATGCCCTCCCTCTTTCACTCGCCGCCTCCCCCACCTCTCCCAACTGTGACGAGATTTTCTGTCTTTTGATCGGAAGCAGGCACGAAGTGCAGGCGGACCCGGACGCGGATTTCATTTCCGAGAGTTGGTCGTTGGTGCTGATATTCGAGCGCATAGGCGTGGTGACGGAGGAGTGTTGGCTCGCTGAGGATGAAGAGGACACGGAGCCCTGATATCGGAGGAGTTGGTTTTACGAGCTGGGCGAGGAGAGCGTTGTCACTATTGTGTGAGACAAATACAATTTCACTCGCGTTGAAAAAAATTAGGTCGTTGACATTCGTAAGGACCCCGAACCCATCTATCGTCGCTAATCTCTATTCCATCATATTGTTCCCTTACTGGAACACCATGACAACACCCGCCCTATCAGCGCTAATAACCATGCCATACGGCTGCTCTAGAACCGCCACATCGGCCACATTATCCAGATGGCCCCTAAGCAACTGCTGCTGCTGCAAACTCCTCAACGTCTCCCTCCCGCCCCTCGCGCCAGGCGCGTCCCTCACCCTCTTCGCCTGCGTCGCCGCATTCCCACCCTTCGCATTCTTTCCCTTCCCTGAATCGCCATTACTATCCACCGCGCCCTGTTGCTGCTGCTGCTGCAACGGCCTCGAAATTCTCTCTTGGACGATCGTCGTCTCCGGGTTAGGCGCGGCAGGCGGCAGCGCCGTGTAGACGGGCCTGCTCTCCTCCATCTCCAGGCCCGACACGACGGTCGAATTCTCCGGGCGCGCCAGATCCCAGCAGCGCACCTTCCAGTCGGGCCCGGCGGAGACGAGGAAGTCATTGCCGTCGTCGGTGCCGAGCGCGAGGGCGCGCACGCTGCGATCGGTGCCGCCGCCGTGGCCGGCGCTGCTGGCTTCGATGGACGCGGCGAAGCGGCCGAGGAGCATGCCCATGCCGCTGGGGCCGCCGGTCGCGCCGCCACTACGCTGGTGCGTATCTTCATCCAGGTCAACAAGAGCGTAGTGCCGGTTCGTGGAGGTTTCTTTGAAGACGGAAGTGCGGTAGGCCGAGACGCAGATGAGCTTTTCGAGATCCCACACGGTGATGTCGGCGGCAGCGGTGCCACCTGCGATGATGAATTTGGGCTTGCGTGACATCTTGATTGTTTGGAGGGTGATGCGATGGACGGGCGCGCCGCCGGGGAAGCACCAGGCCCGCAGGCGCATTTTGAAGCGCAGGTCCCACAGGTCGAGCACGCCGTGGGTAGTACCGAGGAGAAGCCAGTGATGCTTGCGGTCTGTGACAAAGCAGGTAGGAGCGCCATGGTGGAGAGGATTGGAGAGTGTGTAGAGCGTGCCCATGGTTCGCAGGTCGAGTGCGTGAACTTGGGAGGCGTTTGTTGCAATGAGAAGTACAGACTGGTTCTCGGATTTGTAGTGATGTGACCATACGGCATACTGTCCTGGTGGCAGTCTGTGGTCTCGTAAAATTTTGAGCTTGCCATACCGGGTGCTCACGCCTGTGCCGCTTTGAACTTCGCTGTAGTCAACTTTGACCACGTGTATGCTGCCGTCGTTACCGGTGCTGACGAAGCAATGAGTGTTTTCAACGAAGCACATGCTAGTCACCTTTACGCCCTCTCCCTGCTTGTGGGTTGCTCGGGAACGGTGGGTAACGTTGCGCTCCAGCCGTGAAGAGTCCCAAACTTTGACTGTGCCATCGTCGGAGCCGGTGATGAAGAAGGCGTGGTCCGGTGAGACAAGGATACGCGAAACGGCACCAGTGTGTTCGCTCATCATCGCTACCAGAGTCCCTTCCGGCCGCCATGTTGAAGAAGAGGTCTGGCCACTGCCTCTCTTGATAGCCTGCCTTCGACTGATGGGCGTGATCATAGGACCGAACTCGACGTAGTCCACCGGGAAGTTCTCAAGGTACACAGAGTCTAAGAGTTTGAGGATGGTAGGATCATTGCCGGCATAGGAATGCGCAGCTTGGAACTTGATCTTGCTTGGGTCTTGACGGTGTTGTTCCTGAGCTATAGCAAGGGGCGACTTCGCGCGCTTGGGACCTTCATCTCGAGGAGTTGTGATGCTGTCCACCCTTCCAAAGGCGTTAGCGGAGGTTGTGCTGATCTCAGCAAGAGCTTTGTTGCCGCCTTCTGCTCTTGTCATCAAACTCATGGCGCTGGACTTATGCCGCATAGGATGATCATGCACACCAAGCCTGGATTCTGCCTTCGAAGTGACCGAAGCTGGTGAGTCTAGTGCATCTGTATCTTTCGCGCGCGTCTTGGGAATTTGGATAGCTCGGCTGGACGGTCCGTCTGGCGGGCTCTGAGAAGAGGGTGACAATGACTCCGACCTTTGCGTATTGTGCCTTGCCAGCGGTCGATCCGAAGCACCCTGGCGTTCGAGGTGGCTGTTGATGTGCGATACCCTTCTTCGCGATAGAGTATCTTCCATCGATGCATCCCGGAGTGCATCGGCGATGGTATGAGGTGTATTTTCCATATTCGCCCGCTCCGCTATAACCTCATCGAAAAGACTCTGCTTGTGATCGAAGAATACAGTTTGAGGCGTAATCCCGAGGTCTTTAAGCGGCACAATGGTGCTGAACTTGGACTGCGGCGCGTCGGGCGTGTCCTGTTTCTTTCGATGAGCGACTCGCCAAATATACTCGCGGAGGGCCACAAGTTTGAACTCGTCCTCTGCGCTCATTCCAGCATTGCGTAGTTTCTTGAGCCACGCCTCGTCTTCATCGTTCTTTGGTATTCTGCCGAGGGCCTTGGGTCCGAGTTCCTTTCCTGGAATGCTCGGTATGGCATCATCTGCGAGTCCGAATGAGAATGTTCGTTGTTGCTGGGCTGACTTCCAGAAGACACCCTTCCCTGTGTTTGTCGCCCACGAGTATGCCATGTCCAGTACAAGCCGTGAAATGGGCTTCTTGAGAGAGTCAAGCAACTTCAGCTCGGAGAGATCTGAAGGTAAAACTTTGAGATAAGGTTTGATGAGGGGTAGGATGATGCTGTGACTGTCTGCGACGGTGAGGTATGTGGTTGCTGAAGAGACGAACTGCGCAGCCGCTTCACGAATCCAGATGTTGGGGTGCATGGTCAGACGCGCGACAATATCCACCAGCTCCCAGATCCTTGATCGTTGGAATAGACCCAGTCGCGCCATCGACGAGAGTGACCGCAGTACTCTGTCCACTACAAATTCTTCCGGATCCGTCAGAGCTTGCACCATTAGCGGGAGGATGAATTCTTCCAAGCTTGCACCGCCGACGTAAGTGCCAACTCCGACAATCGTTTCGAAGAACGCGCACTTCAGCATCCAGTCTCTGTCATTCAGATACGTGTTGAGGTGGCTGAGAATGACGTCGTTCGCCTTGGCACTTCCAAAGAACACGCAAAGACTTGAGACGGATCCTAAGAAAGCTCGGCGGACGGAAGGGTCATTGTCTGTAAGAAGAGCCTTGGTCTGTGCCTCGAACTTAGCCACCAGGTCCTCGCGCGAGATATCATAGAGAGTCTGATATGATGACCGGCTTAAGCTATCTTCCTCGGCCTCCGGATCGTTGGTTGGCAGAGATCCATCGGCGCGGAGAGCTTGCATCATGTCCAGAAACCTTGAGGCGGTTGTAGCAAGAGTTGCAAGACATGAAGCATATGTGGCGCGGAGAAGTGGGCTCGGGTTGGACTTGTGTCCAGGAAGGAAGGGTTCCAATCGAGGAAGAATGTATTCCGGGAACACATAAGCGTTGATGGGTGAGCAAACGGATACAAGCGCCAGCTACAAGTGTTTAGTATGCATGCTTGCTGGAGAATCAGACGAGACTTACAACTTGGGTCAGGGTTCGAAGTGCCGCAACCTTGACTAGATTTGTCTTGTCCGCAAGCATGACCGTCAGGTAGGGAAGGATACGGTCGAGTTTCGCCTCGTCCGTCACACGCTCAGCGAAAGCTAGAAGCAGCTCACACGCCCTTATACGCGCAGTAGCTCTGGCAGTGCTCCGGACTGAAGCGACTACCAATGTGAGGAAAATGAGAGTGCCGTCATCCACGGATTGATTGGCACTGGTTGCTTGATGTCTGTAGTTGGGTATATCGATATGGAGCGGGAAGAGATGGTTTCGGAGAGTGAATTTGCCACCCGGAGCCTTTTGATTTTCCTTGTCGTCCCCGTAACCCAGAAAGTATGAGATTTTGTCAAAGTCATTGTAGACTTTATCGATCCTGTCATCAGCCTCTCCCAGATTCTCGGATCCTGCGGTTATGGGGCCGCGTCCAGCGGACGGGTCGGTGATAGAGTACATGTACTGGTGTAAGAAGTTGAAGAAGTAATCTGGGAACGCTTTCCGCCGCCAGAAGTTCAAGCACTCTTCGGCAGAGTACCGCTGGTTGGGGTCCAATTTGATCATGTGGGAGACCATCTCTCGAATATCTGCATCCTCGATTTTCTGCAGATGAGTGTGAACGGGGTCGTATTCTCCTTGTCGATACTTGAACAGTTGGCTAAGCGAGAAGATGGGCGTCTCAAGGAAAAGCTCGGCAATGACGCAGCCCACGCTGAACATGTCCATAGCCCAATTCACTTTGGTAGAGCCTTCGACCTGGCTGCCAGTGCTGAGGAACCGCTCGGGAGCCAGGTAGCAAGTACGGCGACCAGAAGTGTCGAAGAAGAAGGAGAAGTCGGCCGGGTTGTCTTCTGGCAGATAAGTGGGTTTGAATGATGATGAGAAGTCGGAAAGGTAGAGCCAGTTCCAAGAGGTCACTAGGATGTTTTCGGTCTTGATGTCGCCGTGGAAAACGTTCCGGGAATGGCAATCTCTGACAGCACAGAGAAGCTGGAAAGACAACCACTTCTTCTCGATGTTCTCGAGGAAAGGCCGCGTGCTGTCATGATTAGCGTTCCTCATGCGGTCAGAGTTTGATGATCATACCTCATGCGATCGTAGAGGGAGCTGTGGATGTGTTGCCGGATGAGGAAACCATTTGTGCTAGTCTCCAAGATGCGATGGTACGCAAGCGCGTTTGGCACATCGGCAAGCAGCCTTCTCTCGTCTTTTCCGAACACCACTGGTCAGCTTCATCAGAAACACGAGCTTTCCGGGGAGCATCTTACGCAGCAAAGCCGTCACGTATTCATCCAGCTGCATGGAAAATGGCTTCATCACAACCTTGGCGACGACCAGGCCATCCTTGTGCCGGGCGCGGATAGATTTCATGAAGCGGGCATTTCCGAGCGACTTCTCGTAGGTGAGGTCGGCCAGCTCTGGGACGTCTATGCCGGCGGCGCCGGCCGACAGCGTTGTGAGAGAATAGCCTTGCCCCATGGTGAATCATGTGCCGGACGGCGTAGGAGGTGGCGGTGCAGGCAGCGACGGAGAGGTTACATATTTCGCCGGACGCAAGACAGGGAGCGGGGCGTCTCGCGGCGGGCGGCGGGCATGCAGGCGGCGCGCAGAGGAAGCAGGCCGTTTGCGCGGGCGCGGCGGGCGCGGTGGAGGTGCAGCGCGATGGACGTGTCGCATCACCAGCCCACGCCTGCTGCATCGGCTAAGCTGCCGCGCCTGCCCAATCAGCACGCGAGGCCACGTACGAAGCCGCATGGCCTGCGCAACTGCAGCGCCGCATCCCTCTCGCTCCCCTCTGCCTCGAGCAAGCATGCCCGTCGAGCCCCGGAGCATCGTCTTCTTCCACCCGGACCTGGGCATCGGCGGCGCCGAGCGCCTCGTCGTCGATGCCGCCGTCGGCCTGCAGGACCTCGGCCACAAGGTCACCATCTTCACCTCGCACTGCGATCCCAAGCACTGCTTCGACGAGGCGCGCGATGGTAAGCTCCGAGCTCCCGCCCCCCGCCCGCAGCCCGCGCAGGCAGACTTATGCTTTGCGAAGCCAGCTGAGCATCCCCGCGCCTCTACAAAGGAACCCTCGACGTGCGCGTACGCGGCAACTCCCTCGTCCCGCCCTCCATCGCCGGCCGCTTCTCCATCCTCTGCGCCATCCTCCGCCAGCTGCACCTCGTGCTCCAGATCGCCTTTCTGAGCCCCGAGCTGCGCCAGCTGAAGCCCGATGTCTTCTTTGTCGACCAGCTGAGCGCCGGCGTGCCGTTGCTCCGCTTGCTCTCCGCGCCCACTGGGGTCCTGTTCTACTGCCATTTCCCGGACAAGCTGCTAGCACAGAAGGGAGGAGCCATCAAGAGCCTGTACCGCCTGCCTTTTGACTGGGTGGAGAGCTGGAGCACTGGCTGCAGCGATATCATTGTCGTCAACAGCAACTTCACCAAGGGCGTGTTCAAGGCGGCCTTCCCCGGTCTGAAGGACAGGAACCCGGGCGTCGTGTACCCATGCGTCGACACCCAGGTGTCCGAGAAGGCAGAGGAGATCAAGACCCAGGAGAAGCCACTATGGGACAACAAGAAGATCTTCCTCAGCATCAACCGCTTCGAGCGGAAGAAGGACGTCGGTCTGGCCATTCGTGCCTACGCTGGCCTGAAGCCAGACGAGCGTAAGGGCACAAGGCTAGTCATTGCAGGTATGCTTCATCCCTCAACCATTGTACCTTCTAAATCCTCACCTTGGTTCTAGGCGGCTACGACCCGCGCGTCCAAGAGAACTCCTTGACCTACAACGAACTCTGCGCACTCGCCGAGTCATTCAACCTCAAGCACGCCACCGCAAAGAACGTCATCACCGCTCTCTCCGTTCCCGACGACATCGATGTCCTGTTCCTCCTCTCCATCCCGAACACGCTCAAGACGACCCTCCTCACCTCCGCCCGCCTTTTGGTCTACACCCCGCGACACGAGCACTTCGGTATCGTGCCCCTCGAAGCCATGCTCGCAGGCACCCCCGTCCTCGCCGCCAACGAAGGCGGGCCCACCGAGACGGTCGTCGAGAACGAGACGGGCTGGCTCCGGAACGTCGCCGCCGTGGAGGAGTGGACGGACGTCATGCGCAAGGTGCTGGACACTGGCGTTGGCGAGGAGAGGTTGAGGCAAATGGGCGTAAATGGCCAGGAGCGGGTCAAGGCCGAGTTTTCCAAGGCAAAGATGGCGGAGCGCATTCAGACGGAGATCGATAGGATCGGGAGCGTTGAGAGACCGCCGGTTCTTACTGCTGCTGCTGCTGGTGTGCTTGCTGCTGCGCTGGGAGCTGTTGTTGGTGTTGGCGCGTGGTATTTCATGTAGAGTTTATAGAAAAGAAAAGCCTTCTTTGTATCCATAAAAAATATCTCTTCATGACCCTCCGTCCATATATGCTGCGTCTGATCCGTAACGTGCGCTACGCTAACGGAGTGTACAGATTTTTGTAGCATCTAAAAACACAATTGCTAATCCCCACCCCCCAATCTATCGAAAGATCGAAAGCAAAATTTTCTCGGGAAGAAAGAAGATGCTTCAAAAAAACGGGGAGGCAGCCAACTCAACCGAGTCGGGACTCCGCAATGCCCGAAAGACGGACGGAGGGTAATGCTATACACATGTACCTGGCCACTGGGCCGAGAACAGCAGGTCTGGTGGACCGCACACACCCCAAACCCCCCGTCTACGTACTAATTTAGCCCCCAAAGTACGGAGAATAAGGGACTGGCCGTCGTTGTAGCTGCGATACTATGGCTTGCTGGGCCTGCATTTGGTTAGCCGGTGCTTCTGGAACCGCGGGTCTTATAATAGACGCCTATCAACCCATACCTCAGCTCCTGTTAGCTTCATGTTGAGGCAGCAAAATTCAGATCATAGAGATGAGAACAGGTAGTATAGGATTACGGCAAGTAGAGGCTTGGTTTTTGTTGCTCTGCGGCGAAGCCGCGGTCTGACCTATTGACGGGCGCCAAGGCGAGAGGATGATGGAAATCATACGTCGACGGATATGCAAGCTCAAGGTCGACCAGATAACGGAGCACGTTCAGATGAATCACTTTACGAAAGCATCGTAAGACAGAGTATCCTTTTCAAATCTTTCTCATTTCGTCTTTCCTCATCGCTACCCTCGCCGTCAACCCAAGAGTGGACGCTGAAGGTATTGTAAGCGACAGTACTATGGACGGTCAAACTACCTTTGATATCGGTTGGCAGTTGCAGATGGAGTAAGGAAGGTAACTCTCTTGGCCTTCCAATCCGGCGCCAGTCCTCAAGTTCGTTCCACCCCGAAAGTATCTGCGGAGAAAGAGAAAAGGTCAAAAAAAGAAGGGTAGCAGAAGGAGAACGAGAGAAGCCCTCCCCTGTACATGCACACCAATCCCAACCGCAACCCTGTCTTTTTCCGAGGGGCCTGTATATGCATCCCGTGCCGCAAACAACCGTAACAAAATGAAGTCGTAATCTTTAATGCCCAACCCATGCCTTGCCCATTACTTTTTCGCCTTAAACGCCGTGTCTGATGATGAGAAATGGGAGAGACTGCCCGATGAAGAAAAGAAGGAGATGTGGTATCGGACGTCTAGAGCAGGTTCTCCAAGAATGAATGACAACAAAACAACAAAAGAAGTTTGCCCACCCAAATTTCGTGAAGAAACGTGATCCCCAATGCTGCCGATTGTGCTATGCCGCCGTGATAAAACGAGACCGCCGTAGCTGGTCCGTGATGCTAGTTAATATCAGACGCTCTGTGGTTTTGCGTCGAATCAAAGAGGAACGCCGCCGCCATGCATCGCTAGAAACACCAATGCGTGATGAGAGAAAAGAAAGAAGACTCAGGCCTCGCTGGTCATCACTGAGGCTGAGATCGTGAAGTCGGCCGGCGTGGAAGGTGGGTAGTGAGATCGTCGCTCGCGAGATTATGAGGGCGTGAAGTGGGTATCTCGGGATGTCTGTGCGAGTCGGCTAGGCCGCACTGGTGGGTGTTGTAGGGGTGAAGATGGAGGATGAGAGCTCAGACGTAGAGAATCTTGATGCCAGCATCAAGAGAAGGCGAGGTGGGGTTGGACTTTGTGATAATTGGCAGCGTCCTGGTTGCACCAGCCTTGCTGGCTGCCTGTTGCTGCTGACGCTCCCTGCGAGCAGCCTTTTGCGCCTGTTTTTTCATGTCCTTCTTCTCGCGAGCGGAGATGACCTTCTTTCTACCCTGCGGGCCGAATTGCTTCTGGGCGGTCTTGCCAGCAGGCTTGTTAGCAGATGCTTCTTCCATTTCGGGCGGAGGCTTCGGCATGGTTAGCCTGATGCGTACAGGGCCTTTCCTCGGCGAGGAAGGCATCTTCGGTGAGGGAGGAGTGGAGACAGGGTCAGCGTCCGATTCATGCTTGTAGTCGTCGTCCGAATCCGGGAGCTCGATGGCAGCCGGACTGGGAGTGCTGAGAGTCGTCGTCTGGTCAGTCTGTTGCGACTCGACGCTGACTTGCGAGGCTTGTGGCTCTTGCGAGTTCTCCTGAGAGGCCAGCCTCGATGCAAGGCGCTTCTTGTGGCTCTTGGGCTTGATGATGTTCCTGCTCGTGGAGCTGGTTCTAGATGCACTGGTGATACCGTCATGCTTCTCATGGCGACCGGTCTGGCGACTCCGGCTCTTATTGGGACCGTAGATGTCATCTTCATCACTGTCGGGCTCGCGTTCAATGCTCGAGCTCTCCTGAGCTGAGGACTGGTTGCCTGAATCCTCGTCCAACAACCTGGAGACCGCGTTGTCTATGCTGCCCTTGCACTCTTCGAGCGTCTTCCTGATGGTAGCCCTATCGGTCAAGAAGGGCAGCGACTTGACAACGGCGTCGATCTGCCAGTCCTGGGCGTAGGGCGTGGCTGCGAGCTTCCTCTTCTGCGCGGCTTCGGTCTCGGGACTGAGCGCCCTCTCGCGCACCTCCGGGGGACCGTCGTGAGGGCCGTCGAGGTTGCGGATCGAGGAGTAGTGCTCCCAGGTCTGCAGGACGCGTTAGCCGGCGAGGTGGGTGAGGACACGACGCGTCAACTTACGTGGTAGGCAATGTGAACGACGGATCGCTTCTGGTCGTCCTGGAAAGGAGTGACATAGTAGGCAAAGTCGCGCTGGTATATCTTGACGGTGACGTCGTAGGCGCGTGCGAACGCCTGCAGCTCGACGTTGTCGCCCCAGGTGCCGCCCTTGGCCATGCTGTCGAGGTGGCGCTGGAAGACGTCCTCAATCTGCTCGTCGGTCGGGGCCTGCTGGGTGTAGGGGGTGGAGTAGGCGCCGACGTTCTTGCGCTTGGGGTTCCTGCGGACGCCGCCGCCGGGGTTCACGCAGATGAAGGCCTTGAAGTCGGCGGCGTGGTCGCGCATGTAGTCGACGGTGCGCTGGCGGATTTCGGAGTGCGCGGCCTGGTGGCCGTACAGCTGGTCGGACAGGGCATTGAACAAGCAGTTGCCTGCAGCGGGGGGTCAGCGCAATGGGCCGGGGCGGTGGTGGGCGGCGTTGCGGGGCAGCAGCTTACCGTCGCCGAGGATTTCTGCGGCGTACAGGCCCAGGCCGGAGAGAAGAGGAAACTCGTCGTCATTGCTCCGGCGAGAAGGCATTTTCGCGAGAGCAGGGCGGGCGCAGGCGGCGGGCTAGGGCGAGCGGAGCATGCAGAAGGCGTGGTGGGAGGCGGGCGGCGGGTGCGGGCGTGGAGGCGCGGAAGCTCTCGCGTGCTTCACTCTGGCAGCTTCACTCCCTTTGAATGATGAAACCGAGTTGGAGAGGCGCTGCACACCGACAGGGGTCCGAGCTTGGCGCGTCCCAGGGCCGGCGCTGGCCTGGCTGACCGCCCTCCGCCTGCCTGCGCGCGCGTTCCGCCGTCGATAGGCTGCGGCCGCCGAGCTTCGGCTGCCCTGCGGAGCAGACGATGCGTCGCATGAGCGGGCGCCGCGCCGCCGCGCTATATGTACGCCGCTGCCCTCGCGCTGCCGCTGCTGCGACGCTCGAGGCGGTCACGTTTGCCGTCCGACTGACTCACCCCGACCACACGCGCGCAGCTCTCAGGCGGTGCACTCCGGCGTCACGAGCGCCATGGCCGATGCGAGCATTGTCGTCCTGGGGTAAGCTGACCGCGGCGCCAACCTGACCGATGCTGAGCCTCGTCCCGTCTGCAGCGCTGGCGTTGTGGGGCTCACCACCGCCCTGCAGCTGTCCAAGAACCCCAGGTACAGCGTCACCATCGTCGCGAAGCACATGCCCGGCGACTATGACATAGCGTACGCCTCGCCCTGGGCCGGCGCCAATTACCTGCCGTAAGTCGATCCCCTGCGCACGTTGTTGTCCCATTGACCCTTCCCCTCACCTCGCTTTGCCCCCACCTCATTTCAACTCCGCCTTGTGTGCAAACTGCCCCAGCCTGCATCATGGTTCAGCCTTCAGCCTGGAATGGATTCTTGGCGTCTTCTACTACCTCAGCATGCCAATTTTTTTTTTGGTCCTATTTCGTGTTCAGTTTAACTACCTCAAGCCCCCATTGCTACGCGGGATCATTCTCTCCCCGCTCTCTTCATACGGCGCACAGAAAAAAAAACAAATTAGAATTTTCTGACACCCTCCAGCGTCGGAGCGCCCGGCTCCAACCTCGCAGAATACGAGAAGAACACCTGGCCGGAGCTGCAACGGCTCGCCGCCAACGTCCCGGAGGCACACATCCACTTCCAGGAGACCGTCCTGCACAACCGCTCCAAGGACGTCAACACGACGACCGGACACTGGTTCGCGGAGCTGCTCAAGCTTGAGCCATGGTGGAAGGACGTGGTGCCTGATGTAAATCCCCCTTTGCTCTTCCATCTCCCCTGAAGCCTTGACTCCTCCCCTCCGTCTAACGCGCGTACCACCACCACTAGTTCCGCGTCCTCCCCAAGGCCCAACTCGGCCCGGGCATCGACTCGGCCACGGCCTTCACGTCCGTCTGCATCAACACGGCCCTCTACCTGCCCTGGCTCGCGGGCCAGTGCCGCAAGAACGGCGCGCAGCTGCGGCGAGGCGTGGTCACGCACGTCGCCGACGCCGCGGCGCTGCACCACAGCGGCCGGCGCGCGGACCTCGTCGTCAATTGCACGGGCTTGGCGTCGCTGAAGCTGGGCGGCGTGCAGGACGGCAAGATGTACCCGGGCCGCGGGCAAATCGTGCTGGTGCGGAACGAGCCGGGCGTGATGACGAGCACGTCCGGCACGGATGATGGTCCGGACGAGGCGGTGTATATCATGCAGCGCGCTGATGGTGGGTGTTTCCCTCCCTTCTGTCCCTTTCGAATCCATAAGTCTCCCTTCGTCCGTCCGTGATGGGCGCTGTTGGTGAGCAGCAGCAGCAGCAGGAGCTAATACTGACCCCTTTTCCCAGGCGGCGGCACCATCCTGGGCGGCTGCATGCAGAAGCACAGCTGGGAGTCGCAGCCCGACCCCAACCTCGCCGTGCGCATCATGAAGCGTGCGGTGGCGCTGTGCCCGCAGCTGACGGGCGGCAAGGGTATCGAGGCGCTCAGCATCATCAGGCACGGCGTTGGTCTGCGGCCGATGCGCGAGGGTGGCCCCAGGGTCGAGAAGGAGCGCATCGAGGGCGTTTGGACGGTGCACAACTACGGCCACGGCGGCTACGGCTACCAGGCCAGTTATGGCTCGGCTGACGCGGCTGTCAAGCTGGTGGACGAAGTATTGAAGCAGAAAGCGAAGTTGTAGAATAAGAGATCGCATAGAACTCTCATGGAAAATAAGAGGATCGGTATATAACCTTAGTCTTCACTGAATTCGAAAGACTCCCACGTATTATTATGACTTCCTGCGAGAATGTATGTTTATCGGTCGAAAGCTCAAAAAAACAAAAGGTTTACTGCCTAAACACTAAAGAAGAATGATTACTTTCAGTGAATCACTATGTCTGCGGAAGGATAGTATCAAAGCAGAAATCACCGCATTTAAATCTTTCCTTCATGCATTGTCTAAGCTGCAGCGAGCTCTACGCTTGCCTGAATACCATAAATTACTTTTCGAAACCCCATGCGTGTCCAATGATGGCCTGCAATGAGATGATCGGGGAATTTTGAGCTGATCTCTACTTGATCCTCCCAGCGCCAACCCTTCCGCTGTACTATGTCATAGCCGTCAATTTCGTTCTTCAGCCTATAGCTGATACCTACACGGAATCATACGCGGACGACGGCGCTCATGCTCCTCACTCCATCAAAGAGGCAGGCATTGTCGACAGGGATGTACTGCTTCGTGACGACTTTGATGACCTCCTGAGCTACCATGCCGCCTGCCACGGCGGCGATGTTGTGCAGTTCAGCGCCACCAGCGCGAGCACTAGAGATATGCATTAGCAGAGTGTTCCACGCTCACAGCGGATAGAGATACTTACAGCTCAGCCACATACTTCCGGGCCGTCTCCTTCAGCTCCTCGTACTCAGCCTCATCCTCGATAAAGGTACCTGCCTCATGCAGCAGGCCGTCCATGATAGTCTTGGCTATGCCGAACATCTTCTCGGCATCCGCATCGACCTCAGCATCATTCGCACCAGGAACCCTGGGAGCACCAAGTAGACCATCCGCCTCGTGCGATCCGACGAACTTGTCCCATGCCAGGAAGGCGATGTACAAGAGGAGAAGCGAGTCTGGGTTCTGAAGGCCACCAAAGCCGGCAAGGCTCTTTGCCCGCTCGCCCCAAGTGATCTGACCTTCACCGCCGTGCGCCACGTGGAACGAACGTCCGCGCACAAGCTTGATATGGCCGGCGTTCTTGCAGAAGGCTTCGATCTCCTTATCGGGCACGGAGCCGGGGGTACGAACGAGCTGCTTCTCGAGCGTTCGCACAGTGTCGGTGACCTCGGCCAGATCGGCGCGAGCCTTTGCCTTATAGACGTTTTGCAGCTTAATGTAGTCGGCGGACTTGGCCTTCATGTCAGGCACAGAGCCGGGAAGGGGGAGGACGCCGTGTTTCTTGTAGAATAAGGAAATGGCGTATGCAATGAACCAGAAGCTGGACGAGTCTGCGGTGAGGTTCTTGCACTGATCGGCATCAAAGACCTCCCGGACAGCGCTACTCGCCTGTGGCGGGTTCAAGCTCTTCAACACCGCGCCAACGGCTTCATCAAAGTTCTCCTCCCCGCCCTCGGGAGTGTGCGTCCGTATGGCGCCCGACACCAGTGACCGGAACGCCGTCTTCTCCTTGTAGTTCTCAGGGACCTTCCCATCGTGCGTCTTTTTCCAATCCTCCAAGTAGTGTAGCAGGATCAGCACATATGGAATGTGGCCGTGATCCTCATCGTTCATAGCTTCGATATTGTTCGTCTGCTCTGCTGCAAGCTGCAGGAGCTCAGGCCATGGCGCCAGCAGTCTAAGATCCGCGGTTGACTCTGCGGGGGGGTGGGTATCGACGATGGGGAAAGCAGGCGGCAAGTGGATGGAGAAGTGGGCGTAGAAGCCTACACAGTGGAGGTAGAAGGTCGGAGTGTGAGTCTTGCTGGCGTGGAGACTGATTTGGTCGAGGATTGAAGGGCGGATCGGGGCGGCGACTAAGATGTGGGTGTAGGGGTCAAGGGCGGACGGCTTGTTGATGAAGGACTCGACGGGCTGTACCTTGTTAACAGTGGCGATGATATGTGGTGTGGTCAGACTTGCCTCAGTGATGAAGTGGCCGTGCACATCGGGGTTGAGCTCCTTCAGAAGATTGCAAGTGTGCTGTGCCCTGAAGCTGCCCAGATGCTCATCCTCGAGGAAGAAATTCACGCCCAGGTCAGCTTCGGTGACAACGGCGGAATCCTGGATGGTGAATTGTCCAATTCCTGTGCTGCATCAGCCGGCGTACTGAGCTGAAGCTAACAGGCGAGACTGACCGGGCAAAACAAGATTCTTAAGCGTCTCGACGCCCACGACTCCCGGGCCGGAGTTGATGAGCAGGATGTGCGCATCTTCCAGAGCTTGCTGGCCGCTGGCGGCCCACAGGCGAAGCTGCCGGTCGTACTTCTTCTCCTTGGAGGACGGGCCGTGGAGCGGAGGAGGGGTCGTGGCGGTCATGGCGGGCGAACAGGGGCATGCGAAAGAAGCGGCAGCAGTGGAGGTACCCAAGGCGAGCTGCCTGGTGGTGTCACGGCGCGGGAGCTTCTAGCGCGTCATCGCGCGGGGCAAACGCCGACGCGCCGACCGCTCGGGCCGGCCCAGCAGTGCCCGACTGTAAGGCTGGCGCCAGATCAAATTGCTGTCGTGCCGGCCAAGCTCCAATGCTTCTGAAAATCTATCTCGTCGATTTTGTCTCTGGAGCTGTCCGCGTCTTCCTGCAGAGTCAGCGCGTCCACCCTGTATTCGCCACCCTCAGCGGGCCGCGGGCGCGAGCGGAGCGGCGCCTGCATGCGCATGTTCAAGGCGCTGGTTCCAACACGGCAAATTAGGCTCTGGAGTTGCTGGAGCGGGATGAAGGGCTTCGACGGTCTGGCGCTTGGGATTCCCGCATCGGGCCTTCTCGCTGGCCGATGACGGAAGAGCGGCGTGGTGGGGTTGCTGCTCCCGCGACGGAAGATTATTCGCGCTTCATGCCGCCAGCGACGTCGACTCCGTCCCACCACACACCTTCTTCCGTCGCCCTTCGCTCCCACGCCCATAGCTACGCCTTCGTCTGCCCTGCCTCATTGTCGCAGCTACACGCCCTGCCAAGCGTCTAGCTTTCCTCACGATTGTATGCCCCGCGCAACCTCACGGCTAGCCCCAACACAACTGCTATCTCCACGCCGCCCTGTTACTCAACTTGCCCCTCGCAAGCTCCTCTCCGGCGCTCCCACAGCCCACGTCAGAACCTTTCGCACTGCGAGCCTCTCCGTCCGACCTCGAGTCCCGCAGAAAAGCGCCTTCGCCCGACCCTTTCCGCAGCCATCCGCGCGATTCCTCTCAGCCAGAATGTCGCCCGTCCTCTCTGTCGAAGAAGCCAAGAAGCAGGCCGCTATCAAGGCCGTCGAAGACCACTTCGACCCCAATGCGCGCTACGTCGGCATTGGCTCTGGCACGACCATCGTCTACGTCGTTCAGGCCATCAAGGCCAAGAGCACCAACAGCAGCATCCAGTTCGTGCCCACCGGATACCAGTCGCGGCAGGTCATTGTAGAGGCTGGCCTGACCCCCATCGCGTTCGACTCTCTGCCCTCCAACGAGGTTCTGGATGTGGCTTTTGACGGCGCAGATGAGGTTGACGACGAGCTCAACTGCATCAAGGGAGGCGGTGCCTGCCTGTTCCAGGAGAAGCTTGTCGCCGAGCGCGCCAAGAAGTTCGTCTGCGTCGCAGGTACACCATCGAGCTCTTGATTTGACTTCGACTTCGCCCGGCAGCTGACATATGGCATTGCCAAAACGTAGACTACCGCAAGGCCCAGTCGCGCCTTCTAACCCAGTGGCCCAGCGTCCCCATTGAGGTCGCTCCTCTCGCCGCTCACACCGTTTCCCATGCTCTGCGCCAGCTGGGTTCCATCGACCCTGTTGTCCGCACCCACTCGCTCGCCAAGACCGGCCCGGTCAAGACGGACCAGGATTTCTTCATCATTGACGCGCCTTTCAAGAAGCTTCTCACTCCTTCGGATGTTAAAGATGGAGTCACCGGTCAGGGCGAGGATGGCGTCTGGGAGGTCTCGACGCTGAGCAAGAAGATCAAGAGCATCACCGGTGTCCTGGAGGTCGGCATTTTCTGCGGCGAGAATGGCGAAGATGCTCAGAAGAGGGGCGCCTGGGGTGGACAGAAGCCCGTTGCGTGCTACTTTGGTATGCAGGACGGCAGCGTGCTGGTCAGGCATGCGACTAAATAGGACACGGCCGCCTGTCCAACTGCAATTTTTCCTTGAGAGTCATCAGCCTTTTCAGCATGCCAGATGGTTGTGGTTTGAGCCTTGTAAGCGAAGAAATCCTCAAGGCACCGACAGTAACCGATGGGTTCCACTTATGTTAACTGATACAGAGTGTCTTGAAACTCAACAGAAGTTACAGATTTCTCATTTTTGCGATCATCAGCATCCAAGTTTCCTAAATCTCTTTGACTGTTTTTGATGAACACGTGCGCTGACATGCATGAATGGCTGATCGATCCTACCTCAGGTTTTCATTATGCCCGGTCTAAGAGCAAGATTCGGACAGCCGGGGCGGGGGGCGAGATCGCCAGCTGGAAGGCAAAACCAATTGTTCCCGGTTTTGCGGAAAATTTTAGTATCAGTCTCGTTGACTGACCTGGCTATCATAAACGCTTGACTCTATTCCTGCCTCTCCGGAGATTGACGAACGATGCTGGATAGTGAAAATGCAGGGGACGACCCCCTCGATCACCTTTTTCGGACCCATAAAGCAGAGACGAGTAATGCGACTGACAGTGCGCCCGAAGACGAAACGAGGGAGCGACAAGATCAAAGGTTACGCGAACCTAGGCTTAGAATGAAAGGTTAGTTGGATCCTCAATCTGCAAGCCGATGGTTGTAGCTTACTGGGATAGGACCAGCAGCTTCTAATCAGACTGGACTTTGCGACAAAAGTCAATGTCTGGATCTCAGTGTCAGCAGATTTCTCGTCCACAACTATCAAGCAGGCCCCAGTTCTAGGAATCGACCGACGATAAAACATGGAGAGGCTGTGTCCCCTACCACAGTTTTCTCGCCCAAGGCCGGGAATATGAGGTTTCTTCGGGGAAATTTGCGCGAGATGTTGTCGAGAGAATGCAACTTCTGCAAACTTGTGAAGAGGTCGATCATGCAGTTCAGTCACTTCGATAGCGCTAAAGTTGAATACCCTGACAAAGCTTGCAGCATGACCCAGGAAATCGCTGGTCGAATTGATGGGCTAAGATATGGGTCCGTCGCGGCACGAACGCGGCGTATGCACTTGCACTGGCAAGAGGAAATCTCCGAGGATACCTACCTTGTCTTGGCCACTCCAACCAAATACCGCCTCATTCATTCGGATGCGCTTGCGATGTTGCAACCCGAGTCACATTACAGCCAGAGAAAAGCAAGGAGACTCTCATACAAAGTTGGCTGAGCGAGTGCCTCAAGAGCCGGAGTTCTCCACAGCGGAAAGGGAACCAGGCTCGGATATAGGCAACCGCCGGAGCCGCCGCAACGACGATGGCTCCCGAGAATCTAGAACCATAGGGCCGCCTTCCAACCATGCGGAGATCGGAGATCCCAGGCAACACTCATATCACGGTTCCTCAGCCTTTCAGCGAAGATGTGAACCACAGGCCCTTAATCACCCACGAATACTTCGGGCGACATTAGCCTCCGGCCTCTCACATTTCCACAGATGCTCACGCACACAAGTTCATGCGGACCATTCCCGAAAGGCCATACAACATCGACATGGCCGAATGCACGCTCGAAAGGGACAGGGAGTACCCCGACGCGCCTATCCTGCAGCTCTTCACGCATTCGGCATCCTTACACCTCGTGCCGCCGCAGCAATACGAAGAGAAGCAAGAAGGCGGCGGCAACGGAGGCAGCGATCAGACAACTCGTCCACGCCAGTTTCGGCGCTTCGGCATGGCCGACGCGGCAGGCGACTTGTGCGGATCGAGCATGGTGAACGACAGTGGGTGCAGCAGCAGGAGAAGTCGCGGGCCAGGCTGCCGGGATGAAGAGCAGTGGGAGTCCCTAGCGCTCTCGAAGGCTAAGCGCTTCACGCGCGAGGAGTGCGAGGCGTGGACGTACTGTATGCCGGTGGAGCGCAGCCAGTCGGAGTGGAACGTCTTCTTCGTGCTGCTGGTCGAGAGGGCGAATGGGATCTGGTACCGAAGGGCGTTGGGGAAGGTGTTTATGACGGCGTTTGATGATGGGCTGGGCGGGCCAGAGATGTGGCAGGAGACTGGTTTGGGTTGAGACGGAGGGAGAGGCATTGCTTGATGCACAGGTAAGAGATCTTCTGCTTCAAAGCCTTCCCGGAGCCATAAAAATGCAGTGTTGTTCCTTTCTCTTCGAGTCTGCAATATTTGGATGAGCTCAGAGCAACTGATTGTCCGTAGCAATACTGCCACTCGTCCAGGCGATGGCAGGGCGTCCACAGGGGCGATTCAACACAGGGGGGTTGAGTTTTGTTGAACCGTTCGGGACGGATTGCGCGTGACAAGCGGCTAGGTAGGAGCTTGAGGTAAGGTACGTAAGACAGACCTGTCACCCGGAGCGGGGATGCAGAGGATGGACAGCAGGAGGGCACGCTTGGCGAGGCTAGGCCAGGATGGCGAGTGGCTACGAGCCGTTCGGATGGAGCGGAATGCGTCGGCCGGCAGGCTCATGTGCAGGCGCTGTCAAGCGGATTGAGCTTGACGCACGCCCGATCGTTTCCTTTTGATTCCGCGGTCGTTCCACGTCGCCGCGCGTTACTTCAGAGGCACGTCAGCGGGCGGGCGAGGTCGCGGAGGACGCAGCTGCAGGCCGGTGACTTCTCCGGCGCAGGCACGTGCGGTGCGACAGTCACGGCAGGCGAGGGCGAGGGCAGCGGCGCGTATCAGCGCCATTACTCGCAGCCGGAGTGCAGCGCGTCGGCCGCTTATCAGCGGCGCGGCGGGCGGAGCGCACGGGCCCCGCGCTACGGGCCTTGTTTGGCAGCCGCATGCGAGCAGCAAATGGCTTCCCCACGCCGCCGCCGATCGTGGCAACCACCGTCGCCAATCACCGCCGTGCGGCTCTCGACCTCGCCTGCCGCGACTGTGTATCGCCGACTCTGCTGTGCCCATGCCCAGTCCGCCGCGAGGACGTCAGCTGGCAGCTGCGCAACCCGCCCTCCTTATCCGCCGCCCGACGGGCCCGCGGAGCCCTATATCATGCCCCCTCCCGCCCGCCCACCCGCTCCCTGGCCGTCCCTCTCCGCCGCCGCAACCCCCACAGAGCCGCATAGAGCGACGCACAGCTTCCCCGCTGCTGTCTGCCTAAGCCTCCGCCGCCCTCTCCGCACGACGCTCCGCCGCGCTGCCTGAGGCCTTGTGTCATCCTCCCCGTGTGCCCTCGTGCAACCACCGACGCGCCCTCACGCCCTGCCTCTCCCAGACTTCGGCGTCCGGCTGCTTGTCTGCGAATCCCCCGCTCGTCCTGCTCTCTCTCTCCTCCTCCTGCCCATCAGTGGCCATTGATCCTGCCAGCCGATCATTGATGTCGGTTGATTTGCGTCAAGCCTTCACTTCGCTACGGTTCCCATCTCGAGTCGAAAGTGTCTCGAGATCCCAGCTCTCGATTGATCACACAGGTGACAGTATCAGACCTGCGGAACGCTCGTGAATAACTCGCCCGTCTGCAAAAGGTACTCGGTCTAGCTTGCTCTGCGGTATCAGAGCAATTCCTCCACAGCGAGGTTCAACACAATGTCTTGGTCGCCCTGGCCACGGTCCAGTCCTTCGCATGCGATCCACCGCTGGGGACCACTGTCTGCGCCGGGGTCCATCGTTGCTGTCTTCGAGGAACCGAGCGCCCTCTTGTCTTGTCTACGCATCGTGGAGCTAATCGCATCTACAGGATCTGCTGCTCGAGCCTCCTCAAAGCAAGAGCTTGATACAAGTCACGTCCTCGCAGAACCTTTGCAACAGCTATTCAAGCTGGCTATCCACCAGAACACCCCTATTCACAAACGCTCCGGCCGAACCCACATCGACCTTAGTAGAAGAAGCAACGTCAATCCGCAATCATGGAGGCCACAACACTTGCTGCCGGCACCATCAATTTCGTCGGGCAGAAGCCAGCCATGAGCGCCTCCCGCAAGGATTCTGCCAACGAACTCCTCGCCGAACCCTTCGACCATCCCAAGCCCAATACCGAGACTGTCGAAGCCATCTCCGTCGAGTCTACCCCTGAGCCTGAGCCCGAGCCCGTTCTGACTCCCGCTGCTGTCAAGCCAACCCAGCATGACCAAGTCCGCGTCGTCGACATCTCCGAGTACAAGGCTGTTGCACTTGCCCTTGCCGAATCCTTCAAGGACGACGACGTGTCGCGCTACTTCCTCGACACTCCTGACCGGGCTCATTGGACCGAGGAGCAGAAGTGGGATCTCCATGTTTCTATCTTCGAATACGTCGTCTACGCCCACTGCTTGAAGGGGCTTGTGACGACCGTGGGTCAAGACTACGGCGGTGTTGCTTTGTGGTACGTCTCCATCACCACCTACCCCTCTCCCCCACCCACTCACCCCCGCCATCAATCACCCTATTACCCTATCCTAACCCCTCCTCCACCCCACCCGCCCCCTCCTACTAACCCCCTCCAGGATGCCCCCCGGCAACAACATGGACGACCTCCTCACCATGTTCCGCAGCGGCATGTGGCGCCTCCGCTACCGCCTGTCGTCCGAAGGCCGCAAGCGCTTCTTCACCGAATTCCTGCCGCTCCTGCACGACACCAAAGCCAGCATCATGGGTCCCCGCGACCCCGACTCCTGGTACCTCGTCTACATCGGCACCCGCCCCGCCGCCCGCGGCAAGGGCTACTGCCGCAAGCTGGTCGAGCACGTGACCGACCGCGCCGACCGCGACGGCCGCGCCACCTACCTCGAGAGTAGCAACGTGCGGAACGTACGCATCTATCGCCGGTTGGGCTTTAGGGAGTGTAGGACGATGTATTTGCAGAGGGCTGATGAGGGCAATATAGCGTTGGATGTCATGGTTAGGGAGCCGGGGGTGAAGGGGGATTGTTAGATTGGATGAAGGGGGGAAGTTTGAAGAGCAGAGGAGAGGGGGAAAGAGGAGGGATTGGATGAAGTGGTATCTGACTACTTGTTGCTTGAGGCCGTATTCAACATACGTGTCTATGACTTTACTCGTGTTTTCGGTAACTTTGTACTCGAGTCACTCCTTGATATAGTTTGAAATATTGATCCTTCTTCCAGCTTCTTCATGGCGGATACAACAGCATTCTTTAAAATCAGTCTTTCATAATACTCTATGTCTGCAGCTTCTAGTCGGAGGATACAAATCGACGGCTCTAAGACCAGAAGAGGGTGAAACAAAAAGCTTGTTCGTCCCAGCACACGCACGCCATATAGTCCCCAAAGCCGTCAATATTCCCGAGAACTCTTCAAAAGGGCAACTTCTTTCCCAATACTTCCTCCACCCTCCCAACCAGCCAACAAGCGACCAACCGCCACTCTCAAGCCAGCACCAGCTGCGCCTTAACCCCCTCCGCAACACCCTTCAAGCTCTTCGTCGGCTGCGACCAATCATGCCCCTTCAGCTCCTCGTTCGCCGAGACCACGAACAGCGTCTCTGCCGTCGCGACGCGGATCTAAGTGAATATCACCATCCGTCAGCCATACATGAGTTCTTCACAAAATTCCATAAGAGAAAATGATGTAGAAGCTCGAGAGGATTGTTTTTTTTTTTTGGTTGCTGGATGATGGGTTGGTGGGCGGATAAGGCGACAGACAAACAACCAACGTACGTACCTTCGGGAACGGGTGCAACAGCATACTCGCCAGCTTCGATCGCACATCCGAGCGGATGGCAGGGACGTCGGCGGCGGCGAGGCCTCTGTAGACGTCGAGGGCGAGGGAGAGCTTTTGCATGTTGTTGGATTTGAAGTGGGACTTTTGGACGAGGGAGAGGAGGTTGCGCCATCTGGTTGGTTATGAAACTCCCAGTCAGTAAGAGAGGTTGGTTGTATTTTCTCGTCTGGCGACGTGAGGTTGGTGGGAAGGGGGTTGCTACGTACTTGAACGCCACCACCCCCACAAGCCTCTGCAACACCTGCGCGTCGAGCAGGAACGCTAGGACTTCTAGTAGTGGGAGGACGACGCGGTCGTTGCTGAGGTTCGCCTTGAAGACGTCGAGTAGCGTGTTTGCGACCTGCAGGAGGGAAAATTCGGTGTCGCTTTCTGTCGGCAGGTCGTCCAGACGCTGGACAAGCGCCAGGCGGGCCGCTTGGACGACGGATTCGGAGCCCATGCCCGCAGAGCTGACGTAGCCCTCTACGAAGGCGAGGCTGGTTGGTTCGGGCGTGCTGTTGCTGAGGTGCTGGAGGGTGCGGGAGAAGTAGTCGTGGGATGAGACGCCGGAGGAGGTCAGGTCGGCTTCGCTGTTGATCGAGGTCAGTGACGGGCTACTTTGGTTGACTGATTTCCGGGCTACTTACGTCTCGAAATAGCCTCTTCCGTTGTGCTGGAGGCAGCTGGCAGCTCTTGACCTCACTTTGTCGAGCTTCTCCAGCGAGAGGCGGATCACTGCCGCGTGGATCTCCGGCTCCAGTTCGAGGCCGGTAAGCAGGCCATGTTCCCAAGCGCTATCAACGGCGTTCATAGCCTCCAGGCGCACCAGCGAGCCGACGTCACCTCGCTCGTTGATGGTGTAGTCGTTCAACGCCGCGAGCAGCGCGTCAGCAATCTTGGAGTTGAGAGAAGTGTCCGCTGCTTTCGCCGCAGGCTCGAAAACGAGTTGCAAGCTTTGCAGTGCCACCACCCGCGCCTCGATCTCAACCTCGCCGGTGCAACGAGATGTCAAGGTTTCGATGATACGAGAGCGGTCTGCTTGGCTCGTTGCGGATGCATAGATTGCACCTACGGCAATGGCGTATCCAGAATCGCGCACCGCGGTCCGGACCGTTGCCTGACTCAGATGGTGGAGCCATGTATGCAATTCCTCTTTTCGGTCATCATCGTTCAGAAGCAACGCTACGTTAGAGACGGCGGATGGAAGAATGCTAAGAACAGAGTCCTCCGTTCGACCGAGGCAAAGTCGCAGAGGAGCCATTGCGAGGATTTTCGTAAACGACACCGGAAGAAAGGAGATTTCGTCGCCTAGGCGAATCGTGAGTCCAGCTAGAGCAGCAATGAAAGTGCAGATCGCGAAAGCCGTTAGCTCTGGTCGAAGTGCTGGTGATGTAAATGCCCGCTCAGGTAAATCGAGTTGGCCATCGAGAAGGCCCCACAAGCCTGCGAGCTGGCTGACATCCTGCAACCGAAGCGGCGTAGGTTCTCCTTCTCCAGGCACCGTGACATCTGGCTTGTACCGGCGATCGCAGTCATTTATTAGCGAAGCCAGGGACAATATCAGGCCATGACGTTCTTCGACATCTCTCATGTCAAGCTTGCAAAGTTGATCTCGGATCTTACCAACCATCGTGTTTATGACGTTGAATGGCTGGAGAGTGCTCAAACGGCCAACAGCATTTGCGGTTGATATTCTGGAAGGGGCGTCGAGAGATCCAACGCCTCTCCATCCGAGCAGTCCCTCAAAGAGAGAGTCCCAGTAGATCTGGCCCAACTGAGCAGCCTTGAATCCCACCTGGCTGATAGCCCGGTCCCGAAGACCTACGGCGTGGAAGTCGACGATTTGGACAAGAGGAATGCCCTCCAGTACTGTGTCGGGATGTCTGCCGATAAGTTCCTGGAGCGCGGCAGAAGAGCCACGACGAATGTTTCCAGCCGGGTCCAGACATGCTGCAACCAACAGTTCTATGGCCAAGACCTGCGGGATGGAAAGAGCTTGGTCGTGGCCCCCAGCGGCGCGGATGGAGGTGGTGTTGACAGAAAGAAGTTCCGTGGTGGTGTAACGGCGGGAGATTGCCCAGATCCCAAAGCAAGCTGCGTCCCTGACATTCGTACCGATCGACCCGCCAGTCGCGGAGCGCTGCTCAAAGGTGAGGGCGAGAAGCAAAGCGTTGAGTATGTCAGGTAGTTGACTTGTGGACGGAGCTCTCCTGTAAAGCAATTGAGAAAGAGCGAGGGTAAGACCGTGCCAGCGAAGCGGGTTGACGGCACTCAAATTTCGGGAGGAGCCTTCCCAGAGAACATCCTCGTTGAGGGAGCCAAGGATAGCCTCGATGACCTCGGCCCCGAGCTCAGGCTCTAGCTTCATGGTGATGACGGAAAGGGCCTTGCTTGCCGCGTAGCGTACGGGAGTATCTCCGTCTCCGACCGTCTGAAGTAGGAAATCGATGACGTCTTCCAAAACTGCAGAAGAGTCATCGGAAGAGTCTGACTGAAGATAATGGATGACAATGTTGCGGAAAGTCTTGATGACGAGCTTTCTCGCTACAGCAGATGACTTTACGAAACCGAGACTTTCCTGATTGATAATGTAGTCGCACGATCGGTAGATGTCTATAAGAAAGCTACCAAGCTCGTCCTTATTCGCCGATGCAACCAAGCCGCTGAGAAACGACAACACGCCCAAGCAGCGGTGGATATTGGAGACGTTCTCGGTCGTGTTGCCGAAGAAAGATAGTGCCCACTTGATGAGGGAATCCAGGAGGCCTACTTTGCGCATGTCGGGCCGGAGGGATAGCCGCACCAGCAGGCTTGCAGCGGCATCACGTTCCCTCGTAGCGCAGTCCAGGTGGTCAATGCATATGGGAATGACGCGATTCACGACGCCAGGCAAATTGTCTGGCAGAGCGATGCCTGTCCGCTGGTGGGCGGTTTCGGCAGGTTGGCGAGAGGAAATGGAAGCAAGGTCGAAAGGAGCTAGCATCAAATGGGAAAGCCAGAGCAGGGCGACGTACTTTTGCTCCCAGACGAAGGCTTCCTCGGCGAGGCCATTCTCGAAGTGGTCAAGGACGGGCTCGAGATAGCGGGGCTCATTGTTGAGGAAGCCGATGATGACTTTTTGTCCGCGAACCTTGCACAGGGTGTACAAGATGCGGGAGACGGCGTGAGAGAGGGAGACGGTTTTTGGCCTCGGCGCCGGTGTCGAACGCTGTTGCAAACTCTCCAGATAAGCAGACACCAGCGACGGCACCACATATTTCAAATGCGTATCCAGCAGCTGGGGCTCCTCTTGGAACGGCTCGATCTTGGGAGACGGTCAGGACAGTGGCATGCGAGGCACAGAGAGGCGGGACGTACCAATGATACAAGGCGATTCAAGTCCTGGAGCCTGACTAAACGATGCGCTCGCCGCTGTGTAGCGGATGTAGGGGCGGGTTTCCACAGGGCCTTGTCTAGGGACGCGCGCAGGTCCGACAGCAGGCCAGCAGAGGCCCGCTGAAGCCGAATGTCCTCGTCGTCGATCGCATCCATGGAAGCGGTGGTGCCAGTCTCGGGGCGCAGACGGGACGGGGGCGGCGGCGGAGGAGCGGGGGAGAGCGGACTGCTTGGCGTGACGTGGTGGGGCGCGACGCGGGTGCGCGACTGCCGCAAGCGACGACGCGACGCCCGCGACGGAACATTTGCTGCCTCTGCCCAACGCGTCATCCCACGCCTCGCCCAGCATGAACGAGTACAAGGACTACCTGGCCGCCAATGTGCTCCAGGAAAACCGCCCCGTGCGTTTGCGTCCGCCCTCCAGAGAGCTGGTGCTAACTTGCAGTGCAGATCACCTACAGGTTGCTGAGCCGCGCGCTGAAAGTCCATGTCCACCTAGCAAAGCAGTACGGAGCCTGCTCTCTCTGTGCATAGGCACCGCTAACGACAGGGCGCAGGATGCTCTATCATTTCCACGCCTCGCAGAACGAGAAGAAGCCCGGATCCGTCCATGCGACCTACATCATCACCGGAACCAAGCGTCCCCACCCTGCCGTGCGCTCCAATGGCACCCACGGCCACGACGGCGACGTGCACATGCGCAGTAGCCCAGTCCCAAGCTCACTGCCCGACGCGCCCCCAGACACGGAAGAGAGCGAGATGAAGGTCACATCCATAACACTGGCCAGGGAGGAAGACCTGGACGAGGTCAAGGCTCACTTCGACGAAATCACTTCGATCCACGTCTTCAGCCTCGAACCTGGCCCCTTGAAAGCCCTCCAGGTTCTGTCCGACTGCAGTAGGGAGGTCACCGACCAGTACAAAGCCGAGGATCCACTTGAGGCGTGGAAGACCTACGGTACCATACACAACCCACACGTAAGGCGGCGGACTGGCGCGAGGCCGCCCATTGCAGCACCCGTTGCTGCCCCTGCTGTCGCCAAGACCGCGCCCAAGCAGAACACGACTGCGCTTGCGAAGCAGAAGGAGGCGCAAGACGCAGCCAAGAGCAAAGGTAGCCAGGCGGACAAGAAAACGCCGCAGGTCAATGCTGCCGCATTACCAGGCAAACAAAGCGACAAGAAGGTGCCGACACTCAAGAAGGAGGCGTCTAGCCTTTTCGCTTCTTTTGCGAAGACCCAGCCACCGAAGAAGAAGGCAGCTGCCTCCGGTACCTCAACCCCGGCCGAGCCCAGCCAAGCCGAAGATGAGCAGATGAAGGATGCTTCTGACGAGGAAGGCGACGACGACGACGTGGTCTTCGCCGGTGCAACAAACAAATCGAAGGAAGAGGCGAGCGAATCTGCGAAGAAGGCCAGAGCCGAGCGCGAGGCGAGGGAGAAGAGATTGCGGGAAATGATGGAAGACGACGACGACGACACTCCTATGCAAGACGCGCCCGCTGCTGCTGCTGCTGCTGCTGAGGAGCCGGAAGAGACGGCTATTGATGAGGCGCCGAAGCCTGTACCCGAGCCAGAGGAGAAAGAGACTAAGGTCACCGTTTCTGGCGGCCGCAGAAGAGGTCGGAGGCGCGTCATGAAGAAGAAGACTGTCAAGGATGAAGAGGGCTACCTTGGTAAGTTTGCATTGACCAGTGGAGATGCGGCTACTCATCAGATTCTTGTATAGTCACGAAGGAAGAGGCGGTCTGGGAGTCCTTCTCCGAAGACGAGCCTGAGCCGAAGAAACTCAAACCCAGCACCGCGAGCTCGGCAGCCAAAGCCAAGAAGGGCGGTGGAAAACAAGGCCAAGGAAATATCATGTCGTTCTTCGCCAAGAAGCCGTCATGATAAAACGTTACCACGTGATGGGAAGCTCGTTTGGTTTGCGGAACGTAGCTTCGTATGTTTTCATTGAGCAGAGTCATTTGCGCTGTGGGTGGGGGAGAGTTTTGAGCATGGCGGGGATATTGGAAGAACAGATCCCACACTTTCCTGTGCTACTCTGGTGAATGTGGTATAGCAATATCAGATACCCTGAATGTTATGTATGCGTTGGTGTTATGGAAAAGAGAAATAATAATTAATGAAAAAAAAAGACCAAACCACAGGAAACACTAACAGTATAATTCAACAAAAGCTAAGAAGGGTTTTACGCGATAATGATGTGCGAGTATACACTCAGGAAAAAGGGATAAGAAAAAGGTTGTTCCCGGCTAAGCCTTTGAAGAAACCAGCCTGCATGCCATTTCTGCTCATAGTGTCCCCCAGAGAGTCCGCAGCCTCATTCCGGATCCCAAGGTCACCGAACATGCCAGGCGACTGGTTGTTTTTTCAGGCTCCGGTCGGGTCCAGGAAAACTTCAACGGGGCCAGTGTTCCAATTCATGTTCAAGTGATTTTCAGGTGGTGTCCAGGGTGAGGGTGGAAACCAATGTTAAATCGGGGTTTCCTTGACCAAGTGGCCGGCGAGTGGGGAACCAGCAATTCAGGCGTGTGAATATATTTCTGCGATGGCCGCAAGGTAGTTACCGTCGAGATGAACTATCTATAGGAAAAAGAATTTTGGCAAGTAGGTTTTAAAATTAATTAGGTCGAAAATTCAATCTCTAAAAAACATCGTCGAAATTACACAACAACTTGAAAACCAAAATGAGATATATATACGTATAAATCTTTGCTTCTCTCTGTTAGTTTTCTCATTCAGTCAACAGAGCCCTTTGAATAACTAAAGTGTCATCCCTAAATTCAATCAGCAGAAAACCACCTCTCATTTATACTCCTACAGCAGGGCGAGGGAATGGCAATCAAACGCGTCGCAGCAGCCCCCTTCCAACAAAAATGCCTCTTTAACATAGAATTTAAGCAGTACTAAGATACCTAGTTGTAATTGTTCATTTGACATTAGGTGTGGAAGAAGCGTGCGCAGTTATGTCAGAGACAAGGGAGTGTGTAGCCACATTTAACGTAGATAGCAATAAAGGTGGTGCACATGGATGCGGTATTCGAGGAGCCAATTATATTGTAGGGAAGTGTGTGTCTCAAACCTGGGAATCTAACCACTGAATTCTTTAATGAATTACTTATGGTGGTGACGCCCAGAGTGGATAGGATGGCGGGGAGAATAGAAGGCTTTTTATTGATTTAATTTGTATTTAAGCACTTTACAGACTTGAAAATGTCGGAATATATACTGCACATGCTTCTGCAGCTGTTTACTATGGCGTGCTTCACACGAAAGAAGCGATATCGGGACATTGTTGTTGTAAAGACACCTTTTTGGTAAATGAGGATCATTCTCGGTGGTATGAGATTCAATTCTAAGAAGTCAAAAAGAGCCATTGCACTGAAGAGAGCTACCACATGAGCGGTTCCTCCCTCGGAAGGCAGCATTCAACGAGCTCACAATCAACAGAAGAGCACCCAAGTTTGCAGCCAAGGAGAATCGTAAGCATCTATGACGTTTTGATAGCAACTTCATGTAGTGGCCTTGCAGCCTTTGTATTTTTCGTACGACCTAATTGTTCCCATGAAACTCGTAGTCTCAAACTCCCGCTCCACGAGTCCTTCTAGTCGACATCCATGCCGCCAGATCCACCCCGATTCTCTTCTTCTTCCACAGTCTTCTTGACACCTTTCAGGAACGCCTCCACCGCATCTCCACCGCCGAGCGGAACGCCGCTATGGCGCATGAACCCGCCATTCTCGACCTTGATCTTCAGGGCCTCGCTGACACTCGGCAACCCACCGTCCCTCAAAGCTACTGTCAAACTAGCCAGGCTCTGGTGCAGCTGCGGCGAGCGGAGGACGCGCCTGAGGATATCTTTCTTTTGCGACAGGCTCAGGGCCTGGATGGCTGCTTGTACAGTCTCGGAGTTGGGTTCGGCCTCGGAAAGGTCGGCGGCTTCTTGGGCGAGGAGGAGGATGGTGGGCGGGAGGTGTGAGAGGAGCGCGTCAATGAAGACAGGATCGCCGGACTCAATGACGGGGATGGTCGTGGAGGAGGGGAGAAGATCGGCAAGAGTGGTGAACAGGCTGCCCTGTGACTGCTGCGATGCGCCACCGGCGTTCAGGGAGTTGAGGAAGTTTTGGACGATGGCTGAAGCGTCATTTTGCCTGCCACTTGGGTAGAGGTTAGCATCCGCTTCGGAAGGAATGGCAGCAATAAAACATGGGCTTGGCATGGGCTTGAGGTGCGGGTCTGAGATAGCATGGCCGCCTACGCATGGCTATCTGTATTCAATTCACACTCTAGTTTACACGGCGAAGCCGGTCGAAAGACGTGCCATCTTCAAGCAGTCTCTACGCCCGCAACAATGCACCAATTTCTTTGGTATTTTTCATGCCCGCCCTCAAGAACGCCATGCCAAGACGCCGCAAGAAATCGAGAAGTGACCTACGCTCGAGCTCCGTCGGCGCCGCCCTCACGCGCCTCTTCGCCCTCCTCTCTGACATCGCCGCCGGTAGCGCCGGCGCCGGCGCCGCCACTGCCCTGCCTGTGGTGTTCGTTCCCGCCGGGCGCGTCCTCCATCGTCTCGTCATCGTCTCCGCCACGAGGCGGGTTCTGGACTTGGCGCAGCTCGTCCTGGACGTCGATCTCCTCGCCAGAGAGCAGCATGTCGACGATCTGGCCGATCTTCAAGTCTCTCGGGCTGAACCAGTTGGCTTCGCCGCCGGGGTGCTGGCTCTTGGACTGCAGCCAGAACAGGTGGCGTTGCGAGCTGGAGGAGAACTTGAGGACGAAGATGCGGCCGTCGGTCGGGGACCGGAGGTTGTCGGAGTCAGAGTTGTCCTCCTTGCCGGTGTAGGGGACGAAGGAGCCGTCGCCGGGGATCATGAGCAGGTCGAGCTCGGGGTCGTTGACCGACGCCGACCGCGGGCGCCAGCAGAAGTGGACGAGCTCTGCGGAGCTGTTAGATTCGAACAGCCATCAAGCGCAATGAAGACGGGCGCGCACCATCGCCGATGTAGAGGTAGACGTAGCCCGGCGTGGGCACGGCCTTGACCTTCCAGGGCTCGGAGCTGGTCTGCGGTAGGCGTCAGTCGGGTGCTTGCAGGATGCGGCGGAGGCAGCGTACGTCGACCTCGCACTTGCCGGCTTTGAAGGTGATCAGCGGGGCTATCGACATGGTGGATGGGTGGGTGTGCGGAGTGTGGTGAGGGTGCAGCAGCACAGGCACGGTGGAGGCAACGTCAAGCTGCGCTGCTCCAGCTCCCGCCGCGGAGCGCACGGACGCCGCGGTCACGCAGGCTTGGCGCCATCATCGGGAGCCAATCAAGCGCCGCTCGGCTCGGCTCCGGAAAAACGTGCGCGGAAACGTCCACCACACGATCAATTTGAACTTCGCTTGCGAGCATTGTGACGGGCTCGACGACGACGACTCAACCACCCACCGACCCATTCCCCGACCGGATCACTAGCACCACCATCCGAAATGTCGGCACCCCAGGAGCCTACGACGAAGAAGTTCGGCAAGGGCGAGAGGTCCATCCCTCACCCGAGCCAGAAGGCCGCCAAGTACTACCCGGCTGAGGATGACAAGCTGCCCCGCAAGGTATGCGCATTCGAGTGAGAGCTCCGTGAGCAAGAGGAGGGATTTTACGGCTGTCGTGGGTGGAATTGCAGGCCGCCGCGGCCAGCGCTGCACCGCGCACTCCGCCCGAGCCCACAGCAATATTTGGACTTTGGGGACTCGGACCGCTCTCCAACACCAGAAGCTGACGCGCCTCCGCTTGTACAGGTCCGCAAGTCCATCCGCCCCGCCAAGCCGCGTGCTTCGCTCCAGCCCGGTACCGTCCTGATCCTCCTTGCTGGTCGTTTCCGCGGCAAGCGCGTCGTCCTCCTCAAGCACCTGCCCCAGGGTGTTCTCCTCGTCACCGGTCCCTTCAAGGTCAACGGCGTCCCGCTCCGGAGAGTTAACGCCCGCTATGTCATCGCCACCTCGACCACGGTTGACCTGAGCGGCCTCGACCAGTCCGTCGTCGACAAGGTCGGCACCGACGGCTACTTCGTCAAGGACAAGAAGGAGAAGAAGGCCAGCGAGGAGGCTTTCTTCAAGCAGGGCGAGAAGCCCGAGGTCAGTAGCGCAGGAGCCACCACATGAAACGGCGGAGGATGGAGACTGACAGCGGAAATAGGCCAGGAAGCCCGCCAGCACCCGCGTTGAGGACCAGAGGTCAGTCGACAAGGCGATTCTGGCCAACATCAAGAAGAGCGACCCGTACCTCCTTAGCTACCTGGGCTCCACCTTCAGCCTGCGCAAGGGTGACAAGCCCCACGCCATGGTTTTCTAAGCGATTCGTCGGAGGAGTCTGGGATGACGTGGATGAGTGGATGCGGATATCCAACAACCGGCTTGCTGCGGCCGTAATAGCAGGTTTTCATGGCACGGCGATGGTTCTGGAGGGTTCGGTCTGCATTTCCAGAGATATTGTACTGCGCAGCTGAATTCCACAAAAAAACATCCGAGATGCTACCTGGCGCTTCTGGTTCCTCTATTTTCAATGACAAAAAGCATGGACATTGAAGGCCGTTAGAGCAGATATACAAAACGAGACTCCCAACACCAAGGGCAGCATCCAGAACTGACACGGGCACCGTTACAGCTTTCATTACTTTCATTTCGTCATTCCTCATTTTCTTCCTTTCCCTTTGTTCCGTCTGTTCTTGATCTTTGACCCTAGGTCCTCGATTGCGTCGTTAGCGTTATTGACCGCGTTATTCGCCCGCTCCGGCACATTGTGCTTATCCAGCTCATCCCGCATATCCTCCACAACATCCCCGCCGATCGTTGTCCCGTGTACCCAGTCCAGCAATCCCCACGGAGCGTAGTTGCCTTGGCCCCCTGTCAGCAGATGGGCATCGGTGCGTCTCGCCATGCCGCTCAAGATGATCGTCGACGGTAATACGGAATATCCCGAATACACCAATGTCTCTTCGAGCGAGACTAGTGCAAGCAGCAATTGAAATGTCAGGATGTGGAAGCGGAATAGCACGGCGGGGATGTAGACGGGCAGCCAGCGGCACAGCAGCCAAGCAATTGGATGGTCGTAGTTGGCGACGAACGAGTAGGGCGCGCGGACGCTAAGCTGCCAGTCGCGATGCCACCGCGCTATGCGGGACCGCTGCGCGTGAAGGATGTGCCGATGGATGTAGTACTGCAGGATCTGTGCCACGCCAAGTCAGGTCTCCACTTTGAATGACAAATATCTGGCGTTGGGGAAGGTGAGGCTAGAGTGGGTTGAGCATCTGGTGTGGAGCTGAAGTATACATCAGACAACAACATATAACTTGTCCGGTTGAATACTTCCAGTCCACCCAGCGTCGCGACTTCCTAACTGGGGAACTTCGTAGGTGACACTCACCCCTCTCAGTACAAATCCTCTCGCAATGTCTTTGGCCAATCCCCATGGTAGCGGCAGCCTCGTGACGATCTTGAGCGCGCTCTTCACTCTGAGGACCTTAGTCGCCAGCAGATCCACACCCACTTGAAGCGCAATGCCTAGGAGCACGTTGAAAATGCTCCATCCCATCACCTTCAAAACACCTTTTGGACCTTTCGAGCCCCTCGACCCACTGCGACCAGGAAGCGCAATCTGGCCGTGAGCCTTGATCGCTACGGCGAGACTAGGCACCGCGGTATCGAACAGGAGGAATAGCGTAGATGGCAGGATGTAGAAGAGGAGCCTCACGGCGAGCGTGCCGAACGCCTCAACCCGCAGCGGCGGGTGCGAAAGGACCAGGGTCGACCATGTCAGATAGAAGAAAAGGAGATTGAGCGAGGTGCTGTAGTTGGAGTAGACGGGGAGGAGGGCGGCGCTGAGGAGCGGGAGCCCGAGCAGCGTGTCGAGCATGGCGGCGACTCTAGTCCGGAGCGGCGGGCCTGGCGCAGTCTTAATATGATGCTGCTATTGCGCAATTCGAGCGTCGCGCGGGCAAGATCTGTGGTGGTGTGGCGGCTGACGCAGTCCCGATTAAGTAGGCGTTCTGCGGAGACCCGGCCTGCGTGCGTGCGCTTCGTAGGGTGTCCCTGGCCGGCGCAGCCTGGATACGCGCGTCGGCGGGCGCGAGCCAAAGTCAAAAAGTAAGGATAAGAATCGTGATTGCAATTCGCTCTATCGGCGCAGCATTGAGGGAGAAAACAGGCCGCAGAGGGCGGTGGACTGGAGAGCAAAGCTGTGGTGAGAAGCAGTCAGGTTGGAAGCCTGGTGTTGAAGGCTGCGGGCCCGGCCCTATGACGTCTCCCAGCTCCCCCCGTCGCACACGGCCAATGGCTACCGACGGCTGACCACAGGCCACTGCGGCTGGAGCGCGTCCGAGCGGCGAGCGCGCACGCGGTTGCCTCGCTTCGAGGCTTTAATTTGGCGTGTAAATGCGCCCGCCAAACCCAATCAGTGCCGCGCGCTGCAGAAGCGTGGCGAAGCTTCCACTCGCTGCGCGCGCAGGGAAGCGCGAGGCGGCAGGATCTCCTTTTCGCTGGGCAGCAGAAAGTAAGGACCTGCGCGGAAACGCTCCGGCTGCAGCGCCTGCAGGCTGCTGCCGCAGCATCCATGGCGCATTGAACCCTGGGTGCAGAGACTGGTGCGCCCGGCGGGCCGCATCACACGCCGTTGCACGCAGCGCCCGCGCGCGCTGCGTTATAACAGCGCTGCCCGAGTGCGGCGCCGCAATTTGCGAGCAGCGCAGGCGCAGGCTGGCGCGACCTGGCGCGCTGGCCCCCCTGCTCGGCGCCGTCGATCCCATTCGGGCGCTGAGTCGTGCTCGTGCGGGCTCTCCCTGACCTGCCGAATAATATCAAACTGCACCGCACCGCAACGCCCCTCGCCGTGCGAATTGGCCCGTCTGCTGCTCCACCGCGGGCTCCCGTGGCAGCGCGTCTCTGGCCGTCCCGCTCCTCTGCGCCCTCCCGCGACAGCACCATGCGGCCAGCGCCTACAGCCACCCGAGCCGCCTGCAGAGCAAGCACGACCCCTACCGCCGCCGCGCCCTCTTGCCCAGTCCACGTCTTCTGATCCCGTCGTCCGTGGCCCGCCATGGAGGATCCGCCGCCTGTGACTCCGCTGCAGAGCGCGCGCACTGCAAGCGCGAACCCCAAGCGCCGCTCCATGCCTGTCGCCGCCTCGTCGCGCGAGCACCGCCCCCGCCGCTCCGCCAACCACATCCGTCCAAAGCCTGCGTCGCCCGAGGTCATATCGTCGCTCATCGACTCCCTGTCCGCCATCTCCCTCCCCGCCCAAGACCACTTCGAGAACCTGCCTCGCATCGGCGTCGACGTCGACGTCGGCGCCAGCTATTCGGTCCCCGCTAGCCCCGCGGCATGGCAGCCCGGGTTTCAGAACGGTAGTGGCGGGTTTGGCGTCGAATACGGGGTGCATAGGCATGAGCGCTGGGAGGAGGAGAGTAAGGACGACTCGAACTTCGACGATGCCGCCGAACCGCCGGTCATCAAGACGGCCCCACCGCCTTCAGGCTATTCACCGATCACCGCGCCGCCCAGACACAAGCGCGAAAAGGAAGGCAGTTCGCTCAAAAACTACATCCTGTCCACCTCCAAGAGCTGCAGCTCGCTTAACTCGAAACACTCGAGCACCAAGGACGACGCGAGCAGCATCGCGAGCAGCATCACGAAGGGTCTGCGCCGACACTCCACAAACAGCCGGGCCTCGCTCGAAAGCAAGCGCAGCGGCCACAAGACGCGCAGCCTGGGATATGCAAGCTCGCGCGAACGCTTGCGGAGCCGGGACAGCGACTCTATTGCCGTCAGCAGCCCGCCGTCAAATCTCTGGACCTCACCAAAGGCCAACTCCGGCCCTCCGAGCCCAAGAAAACAATCACTGCAGTCCTTGAGGGGCTCCAAGATCGACGAAGCACCGTGCGAGGGGCCCTCGACTCCACCACGACGTGTCAAAAACAAACCAAGCCCCATCAACATCACTCCAGCTCCCGCAGAAGCAGAAGAGCGCGGCCCCCGATGGCCAGATGATTCCATCCCATCCAGAACCTCAAGTCTGAGGCACAAGTCTCAGAGTCCGTCTGCGCACAGGCGCATTAGCTCAAGATCACGTAGCAGGACGCAGTCTAAAACCAGAACCGTCATCGAGGAAGACGAGCCAATGGACTCGCCTCCGGAACTGAAAGGAAAGGGGAAGCAGAGAGCAGATGAATCGGAGACTGAGGAGGACACTGAAGTTACGAGACGCATAAAAGAGCTCAAGAGGCAGAAAGAGTTGCGAGACAGAGAGGCGGGCAACTTACCACTTAACTTGCGTCTCGACACTGGTGGGGAAGTTCAGGAGCCTCCGCGCTTGTCTCCTAGCATGCGAACACCGCTCTCGCCCATCACTCGAGCTCTCGAGCCAGAGGAGCAGCGGCCGATCCAAGAGTCTCTTGCAAAGGCGCACAGAATGCTTGGTCTTACTCCAAGCGAAATGCGCCGCTCGGTGACAAGCCCCTTACCCCTAGGGGATGGCGCACATTCCAAGCCGCCGGAACAAAATGGTGGTTTGAAAAGTGATGTCGAAGACGAACTTCCGATAGACTACAAGCTTGCATTGCAATCGCTAGACCGGAGTGAGAGCGAGAAGACCGCATCAAGTAACCCGAGCCATCGCCTTTCCCTTGCAACCATGGGACGCAGCCACACTATTGCGGGCCGGCCGTCAGCCGCCAATAATAACATGTCAGCTCTGATGAAAGAGCGGAACAAAAGGTCGCTCGAAGAGGCCGCACACAAGCTCGACCTTCACATCAACTTCGACACACCGACAGGGTCTCGAGCGCCGTCCCGAGCCGCAAGCGCTGAATCTACGCCGTCATCGCGGCAGTCACTCTTCGTTCCGTCGACGTCGAGCCTGAAACGGTCTAATTCGAGCGCCAACGCTAAGAAAAAGCGATGGTCGCATCCGGACATCCCCCTCAAAGCTGAGCAGAAACACAACGCGAAAGTCGATCAGATGAAGCGGGACTCCATGCAAGTGAAGTCCCCGGTCAAATCGCCGCAAGTACCGGAAGCCGTGATCGAGGAGCCTATTCGACCTACCAGCGGCGATTCCATCGATGACGAGGTCGATGCTTTCCTGTATTCGCCGCGCCTCACGCAGAAGGTGCGCGAACCCAACACCGGGCGCACCATCTGCTTCTCCGAGGTGGGCGACCCGGAGGGATTCGCGGTCTTCGTCAGCGTTGGAATGGGGTTGACGCGATACGTCACTGCTTTCTACGACGAGCTTGCGACATCTCTCAAGTTGAGGCTGATCACTCCGGATCGACCGGGCGTGGGAGAGTCTCAGTCAGATCCGCATGGAACGCCTCTCAGTTGGCCTGGTAAGTTTCGGCAAACGTCTATTCTAACACAGTCGGCTGATGATACTTTCAGATGATGTCCTTTGCATTTGCCAAGCGCTTAAAATCACCAAGTTTTCGATAATGGCGCACTCAGCAGGTGCGATATATGCTCTCGCAACAGCACTGCGCATGCCGCAACATATTCGCGGTCGCGTGCACCTTCTGGCTCCATGGATTCCCCCATCTCAGATGACTGCGGTTGGCCTTCCTGTGAATGCCCAATCTCCAGAACGGCAGCTCCCAAGATCTCAACGCTTCCTACGTGTGCTGCCAACACCCTTATTAAAGGTCGCAAACTCTAGCTTCATGAGCGCAACCTCGGCCAGCATCACGAGAAGTGTACCAAAGTCACCGCAGCGTGTCAAGCGCAGGAGTTATGTTGCCCAAGGACAGCCTACTGCGCGTGTCTCAGTCGCGAACAACAAGAACCGGGAGTCGATGATGTTGATGGATCGTGTGTTGCCGAATGGAAGTGCGCTGGAAATTGCGGCCAACAACCCCGACGATCCCAACCATGAAGCAGCAGCACAAGCCAAAGCGGCCATGACGCTGGCAGAGCAAGAGCGCCGCCGTGAGTACGATACAAGGCTAACGCTGTCCGTGTGGGACCTGGCGACTACAAACGCAAACCCTGCTGTTGACTTGCTGGTCTGTCTCGAACGCACGCAGCCTATCGGTTTCCGTTATGTGGACATCACTCGCGCGGTTGTCATCCACCACGGCAGCCGGGACACGCGCGTGCCCGTCGACAATGTCAAATGGCTTGGTCGTACGATGAAGCGCTGCGAAGTGCGCATCCTGGAGGGCGAAGGCCACGGTCTCATGGCCAGCGCGGTGGTCATGGGCAACGTCCTCACGGAGATGGCGCGCGAGTGGGAGGACTGGACCGCCGTCGTCAAGGAAAGCCGGAGCAAAGACAATCTCCGAGCCGCCGCTCTGAACGGGTCGTGATGAGGGACCGTTGTGCATTGCGTCTTCAGCTTCTGTCCACCTAGATATTATCGCCGGCTGGCTGCAGCCGGATTCTTCTTCTACCCTGACCCGCTGTGTCCAGCACATTTCCTATGTCGGGATTTTCTTTTTGATTCCTTTTCTCTGGGCTTGTTGGTGATCGGATTTGGCCTGTATACCCCGGAGCGATACCTTTTTCCCCTTTGCGTTGAGCGTGGGTGCGATGTGTGGGCTGGTTGGTTCTTGGTATCAAGATCGATTTCTCGCGCCTGCTTTCACCTCTGGCCCTCTGCGTGACGTTCGCTAGTAATTTTCTACACCCACCCACGAGACGGTTTCCCACGAGACACGGCTAAAAAGACTGAGACCACAGTACATAGGGTAGCTCATAATGGATTAATAGGTGGACGCGCCCACCGGACATGCATAGATTGCGCGGGGGCCTCGAGTTGCACGCCGTTCGGGTGACACTGCACATTCGGAAACAAGTGCGTCGTGCGGGCGGCACTGCGCGCATCATAGACGCGGCCGGCGGGATGCTGGGCTGCAGGTGGATGCGACACACCGAAGCCGACAGCCGTTGCGGTTGCTGGGCAGCAGCAGGCTGACGGAGCGAACACGAGGGCTCAGGCGGCAAGCGGCCGAGTCGACGAGAGCACTGCCGTTGTAAAGCGCGCCGTCCGAACTTGTCAGGTCGGAGGATTCAGCCTCGCGATTTCCTGAATCAAGGCGGAGGCAGCGTGGGCCACGCTGCGCGAGGTGGTTGGGAGGAGGCTGGCGAGCTGCGATAAACCCACCCGCCCTGCAGCACCCTCCCCGCCCAACTCTAAATCTGCATTCCTCACTCACTCTCTGCTCTCGCGCCATCATTCTGCGACCGGACTTGTCGCTCGTTCATCGCCGACCTTTTCCCTCGTCTCGCATTCCGGCGTCACGGCGGGGACGCCCATCGACAAGCTTTGAAGCTGCGGGTAGATCACACCGACCCCACCTGGACCGACGCAGCAGCGCCGCCGACCGACGCCTCGCAAGACCACGGCGCCCGCAGCCTGCTCCGCTCGCCCGTCCGTTCCATCGCGAGCAGAGCGCCCGCTGGCATTCCAGGAGCTGCCGCCGCCGAAAGAAGCCTCTCCGTCGCGCCGTCGCCGTGCAATCGGCGTCGCCCAGCATGCGCGCCTCAGGCTCGCTTGTCTCCACATTCCTGGCGGCGCTATCGCTGTCCCCGCAATGGACTGTCGCAAATCCCATCCAAACCCCAGAGCCCGGCCTCGACCAGATTCCCATTGAGGAGCTCCAGAACGTCACCCTCGTCGAGCGCGCCTGCGCCAATCCGTGTGGCTGGGCCGGCCAACTTTGCTGTGCCTCGGGCGAGTCGTGCTACACCGATTCCAACAACCAGGCGCAATGCGGCGCTGCCACGGCCGGCAGCGGTTACTGGCAATACTGGACCAGCACGTGGGTCGAGACCGACACCATCACTAAAACCCAGGTCTACAGCAGCTGGTACGGCGGTGCGACCGTGTCGGTGCAGGCGACGGGCACCGGCATTGCGTGCAACTGGGACCAAGGCGAGTCGAGCTGCGGCGCCATCTGCTGCGCCGCCGACCAATACTGCCAACTCTCCGGCCAGTGCGCCGCCGTCGGCGCGACGAACTCGCCCGGAGTATCCGCAACGGGTACGGGTGCCTCCTACTCCGCGCCGGTCAGACCGACGTCCGGAACGCTGATCACCATCACAGCAACCGCCTCGCCAACCACGACCGTCCCCTTCGAGACGCCCGTTGCTACGGGCGCTAGCGTCACAGTCAGCGCGGGCTCTGGCGGTGGTGGTGGCGGCGGCCTCAGCGGCGGCGCCATCGCCGGTATCGTCATTGGCGTGCTTGCCGGTATCTTCCTGCTCGCGCTGCTCTGCCTGTTCTGCTGCGCCAAAGCGGCCTTTGACGGCATCCTCGCAATCTTTGGCCTCGGCAAGAAGAAGCGCCGCTCGACGGAGTATGTCGAGGAATACCACCGTCACAGCGCGGGTGGTGGCAGCCGTCACTCTGGTTGGTACGGCGACAGGCCTGCTAGGCCGCCGCCTCCGAAGAAGAGCGGTGGCCTCGGTATGGGAGGTATGCTCGCAGGACTGGGTGCGCTGGGTGTCGCTCTTGGTCTCAGGAAGAAGCGCGAGAGGCACTATGATGACAAGACGTCCACGACCGGCTACAGCAGCTACTATTACAGCGACTACACTAGTTCAAGTGAGTAGACCGGCGATGCAGATTTCGAAGGAGATTGATACTGACCTACGTGCAGGTAGCGCCAGCTCGGACGATAGAAGGACGAGAACCACCCGCTACACTTCTTCGCGCGTTCGCTAGAGCACATCTCGACCGAGTGCAGACTTGCCTTCTTCTTCTTGTACAAAATGCATGGGAAGGGTCAAAATTGCGAAGCGCGCGGGTGCGACGTTGCAAGCATCTCGACTTTACTCTTTGTTCGCTTCGCTATCGCCCGGTTTCTGAACGTTTTCTTTGCATTTGACCCGCCTTGACTTCACGGAGTCAACTGAGCTGGGTCACTTGGCGTTGCGGCATCTTCTCTTCTGTTTTCATCTCGACGGCGAGCCAGTCGATTCGAGGTTTTCTCTTCTCCCGAACGAAGTCACGCGTAATAGTACGAGGAAAGGATTTTAGAGGAATGGGAGTGTGCAATGTTGAGAAAGGATGGGAAAGGGACGGGGGAAAAGGACATGATGGGATTGACGACGAGATGACACAAGGCGAGACACCGGGGACATAATGAATAGATGGAAAAACATCTCATGAGGGCTGTACGTAGTAACGAGACAACCAATAGTAACGAGTTGAAGGAACGACGATCTGGATGGTAGCGGACAACAGGATCGGAGGTTGGGCGTAGGAGAACCATACCCCGGCACCTAATACAGACTTTCGTCCGCCCATTTTTGCTCACCGTGGCTGTGAAGTAGTGCACTCCTACCCATTGGCCCGATCGCCAAGCGCGAGGAGTGGGAATGAGGAGTGATGTCAACCAGACAGGGCGCGGCCTCGTCTCTGTTTCGCCCGGATCGCGTCCGTCCCGCGTCTTCCGCCCGGCGATCGGCGACCAGCCAGAGCGACAACGCACGCAAAACTGCCGCCCCTCACCGCCTCCCACGCCCACCCACACGCGCGGCCGCCGGGCAGTGGCAGGGCAGGGCGGCGCACGCACCAACCGCCGGCAACCTCAACTTCCAACCTCATCCCGCTAACCCGCACCTCCTCCTCCCACCCCCCCTCCAAGTCGTCGTCGTCTCCCCGCCATCGCTGCATCGCCCAACCCTCGACCCACCGGGCCCCCGAACACCGCACGCACCCGACGACGCCGCCGTCCGCCACTCTCCACTCCACCAGCCATGGCGTCCTCCCTGCGCTCCACCGCCGCGGCCCTTCGCGTCGTCGCCCGTTCCCCCTCCTCCTCCGCCACCACCGCCGCCCGCCGCAACCTTTCGTCCACGCCTCGCCGTCTCGGCGGCGACGCGCATGCCCATGGCGACCATTACGACCCCCCGTCCGGTTGGCTGTTCGGCGTCGCGCCCGGCAAGTACCAGCCTGAGGGGTGGGAGAAGCTGTGGTTTTGGGGCTTTTTTGGTAGCTTGGGTGTGGCTACCGTGGCGTGGTGCTATAAGCCTGATACGAGGTATGTTGTTTGAATTTTTTTTCTTCCTATCGGAAATGTGTATCTGGAGGGTTGAAAGGGGAGGGGTTGGGCTTGGGAAGGCTTGAGGGTTGGTGAAAGTCAATGGATCGGAGAAGATGCGCAAGATGAATGTGGGAGCGTACAGTGCTGACTGTCTTCTTTTTTCCTTTTCGCAGCATACAAACCTGGGCTCTTGAGGAGGCGCGGAGACGTCTCGAGGCCGAGGGCATCATCCAGGAGCAGTCCAAGGAGTAAAAGAAATCGCACCAATTCATCATTCCGAAGGTGCCTTTGACCGGAAGACGGGCCAATTTCGATGCAGCCCTGCCCGATTTTATTATTCCAACGCGAATTCCTCGAGAAAATTACAAAAAAGAATCCGGCGGCAATCTCGTTTCGGGCTGAAAAGAGAGGCTTAAATCTTCCTTCGTGCTCCAAATTTTCCTTCCAGAGACGGAGGCGATGCGCTACGGCTGATCGCGCTTTGCTGGAGGCAACGACAAACATACAACGATTTGTATATATACGGACTTCGAGAGGGGGAGCATTGCCTGCAGAATCGTTTCCTTTGTTTTTGATCACGGTAATAGACGCGGCCGGATGCCGGTGAATGAGACTCATCAAATTTCGACCACCAACTTTGTCACCGCTTTTCCTTTTTCCTATCTGTTTCATCCCTTTTGGGAATGTGTGTGGATGCTGACTGCTCCTGACCGAAGCGTCATTTGACCAGAGGGAGGGTTCTAGGTTCAGGCTTTCGGGATATTGTTGACGTGCAGCTGGCTCAACGGTTGGACCAGACGGCCGCCTGGATGTGGGTCCCAGCCGCCTGATTCCGATAGGGCACGAGATGATCTGCGACTCACCTGCTCACGAGGAAAATGGGTCTATATCAAGACCACTCGTTACGCGTTGCAGGAGGTAGGGCCCACTGCCTACGTTTCGTGTACACTGCATGACCATGTCGAACGGGCACGAGGACGCGAGCTTGTGCGACGGTCCCTGGGATAGCATAAAAGGGCTCGGGGAATTTCTCTAGGCATGATGCTCAGCTTTCCAAGTCGCAAAACGATACATGGAGACGGGAACGAGAAGTCGATTGCAGGATCTCATCAACAAACTACTGGCTGGGTAATGAGCCGGATCAGCATACCTCTCCCATGCCAAGACTCACACGAGCCTCAAGATGCTCTTCGTACATTCGGTGCCAGCGGATTCGAAGCACCTCGACTGCAGAGACAAGCACTGGACTTGTCACAACTGCGGATTGAGGACACATCAAGAGCAGAGCAGGCTGTGCTTCAAGTGCGGTCACACGTATTGTGGGTTTTGCGAGAAGGTTTCTGGCGGTGGCGGGAGCTTCATTATCCACAGCTAGCTCGATGCTCTGGCTTTATGGACTGTTATTCAACATGCGCATGTGGTCGGCTTTTTGGCCCGGTTGGCCGACGTGCCACATGCTACCCTCTGCGACCCTGGGCAGACCGTCTCTTTGACAGCTTTGGCCACATTTCTTCGATCATGAGGATTCACAAGATCATTCGTCATCGGTCGTTGGTACGGCACTGCTTCTTCTTCAAACGCCTGCATGACAAACACCGTTATGCTCCTTCGCGTGGAACCAGTGGCGCTTCTACCTTCTGCTCCATGGAGCATATATACCCAGGTCATCAGCCTCTGCTTCTTCTCTTAAACCAACCTTCCTCTGCTACGCACTTCTACAACTATCCAAGCGAGCATCAATCACTTCTTGTTTTTGGAATTCTCTTGGCGCATAGCCAACCATCATGAATCCATTCCCATTCGACCTATATGACGCCGAGCATCCTGGGTGGTATTTCCAAATGACCGAGTATGGCCCCGAGGACTTGGACGATCCTATTCCACGGTTTGGAGGACAAGCTCCACCACCGCCGCCACCGCTTACCATACGACCTGCTCCTCTCCATCCAGTCCTGGCGCCCCAACCAGGCCGGCAACCGTCACCACCATCACCGCCTCCTCCTCCTCCTCCTCCTCCTCCTCCTCCTCCACCACTACCACAACAACCCACACGCCTCCTCCTCCCCCCCCCCCCCCCCCCCCCCCCCCCCCCCCCCCCCCCCCCCCCCCCCCCCCCCCCCCCCCCCCCCCCCCCCCCCCCCCCCCCCCCCCCCCCCCCCCCCCCCCCCCCCCC